>OENT01000701.1:0-84023 GCA_900239685.1 Rotaria macrura
CCAGGCATATGGTGCGTCCAGACGCGTTTCTGGGACGCGTTTAGATGCGTCCCAGAAACGCGTCTGGACGCGGCAGATGTTTCATTTTGGACGCGTCTAGACGCGTCTTTTGCCGCGTCTCGAACGCATCTGAAACGCGTTTTCCAACGCGTTTATACCCAATATTTTTTCACATGGGCAATGCCATGGTTCTGACAGAACAGTGCGTTTAAATCCATATATATGACCATTAGCTTTCAACCACTGATAAACTGCTTCCACCACAGTTAGGTGTAGAGGACCCGTCTGTTTATTACAGCCGGTATTCAAGTCTAGAGAAATACCTGTGCCATATTTTGACTGACCTGGATAAGTGACTTCATTACTCTTGCTGCACGTTTTTGTCTGAAAACAGTTCTAGAGGTACTTTAGGCGAGCAACTGTACGAAAACCTGAAGCGGCGGTAACGCTAACACCTGCTTGTTTAGCTGCTGCAGCCATCGTATCGAAAGCACAAGCTGTGTTAGTAGTCACTGTGTTATCCGATACCGTCGGTGCAACTGAATACATGCTTGGATTGAGAAGATGTTCTTGTCCTATTTTTGCAACTGAATACATCAGATTATTGTTACCAGCAATTGAGTTCACAGCAGCACCAATATAAAATCCACAAAGTCCAGTATGAAAGTCTGGTGCAGTAGAGGTGTCAACCCAGCATTGAATGCTAGCATCACCAGGACACAATACACGTACAGATGTACCAGCGCAGAATGAAGTTGCAATACAAGTCTCAATTCTTCCATTGGCATTGCAAGCAGTTCCTTGTGGGATATAACATCGAGTATCTGCAGCACCGGGACATTGGCCAGAGATCGATTTGCCTGTATATGAAGTAGTTGAAATACAGGTACCTTTTACATATTAAGCGGTACATATTGTTTGTGCTAATGCATGAGTAGGTTCCAACTTTAGTAGATAAATGAGTACTAGTATCATTGCTTTTCCATTGATAAGAGAGACAAGTGAAAATTTAGTTTTCTTCAGGAGAAGCAGATATATGTATAATGTATGTTATCTTTGTTGCAGTATCAGCTTTCATGCTCTCAATAATTCAATGTAGGAAGAAAGATAATTAGTTTGCATGAAAGACAGGCGGATGATAAGTAGGAGAAAAGTCAAGTCTATAGGTAAATATTTCTTTTAAATCCAAGTGAGAATTCTATTACTCATTAACAAAAGATTAGTTTCCTTTTTGACAATACAACTGAACGGTGTAGTAAATAAAATCAGTTTATAATGAATAGGTCTAATTTTTATCCCTACTTACTAAATTAGTTCTATACTCATTCAAAGTGAGAGTGTCAGACATTCTTTATACATAGATAGTAACTAGAAAATTCTGGAAAAAAGAGTGTAAGAGCACGCATAAATCATATTAAAATTTCACCCACAACAGCTGTGCATTGGTGTGATTTTCTGAGTTTCCCTATCGAAAGCGATTCAAGTTTCTCATTAGTCAACTGACGTCAAAATAACTAATTTCTAGCAAAAAAAGCAATCTTTGAATAAGGTAATGAGAAATTTATAGCAAGAAAAAAATCTTCGGTATTGCTGGTATGATAGAACCCAACTTACCCTACAACACAGACGCTAGTTGTTTTTATCTCCAACTTGATGCTTCAAGCAAACCAGTCTCAAAAACTAGTTTCAAGTTCAACTTTTTATTAATTTAGATTGACGAATTTATTACATCTTATCACTTAATTACTGTAATAAACATGTCCAAGTTCTTTGATACTTCTAGGAATCTTGAAAAATGTCTTGCTGTTGATTTTGACATTGAATTCTTCAATGTTTGATTTTATTCTCATGAACACAATTGTAACCGAAGTAACGAAAACGTGTGATTGCTTCTTAAGATTTTTATGTGTGAAAGCATTCGAAGCATGGCTTATGAACCCTGCAAAAATATGTGTGCAATATATTATTTTGATTTTCACTGATACAGATGCGAAAGAACACCGACAGAAAGCGTTTGAAAATCTAAATAATCTAACATAAATACATGATTCTTTCGATAGATTAAAATTTTTTCTTGAGGCAAACCATTGTTTTCAACCTGTTTCTCATTAAAAGTAAAAAGTTGTAGAAAATAGTTATCGAGCAATACCAAATAAAATTCTGTCCATATTAATAACTAATATATTGTGAGTTGATTCTGGATTTAGCTCCAATAAAAACTGAGTTTTTATCCTGAAGTGTATTGCCAGTATTATCATTTAAAAATTTGAATGACGAAAACATTTACTTGAAATTTCCCTCTTCAGATACAAGTGCAAAATCGATTTCACTAGTTAATGCATGACATATGTTGCTACTAGACTATAGGTCAAATATGATGAGCAGAGAGAATGGCCAAGAAAATTAAAGGAACTATTTTAAGAAATTTGTGAATGCCCTCTCCAAATAATATGCATGAAGATGTTCAACAGTGAATCACATAAAAAATCGATAGATGAATTCCAACAAAAGACTATTTGACTGATTACGATACTCTGCTGTAAAGTGTTTAGTTTAGATAATCATTTATTTAGACTATTCGCAGGCTCTGTTGATTGAATGATTTTCTTGATGACTAGTTCTTTGATGATGAATAATATTCATTGCACATTGCATGAGTATATAATAATGATGATCTACCAATGAAAAGTCACATTGCTTCATGTGGAAAACCTGTTTGTCTTATTTTTCAAACTTCATCTCAGAGAGCTTGAAGCACTTCATAGAATCTTCGTTCACAAGATTTTTCTAATTGACATCGTTGAATAAAATACATTCTCATGAGCTCATATGTGTAGACGTACACACACGTTTATACGATCGAATTTGTTAGGCTAATAAAGAATATTTAGCGTTAGAAGGATGAGGGCATGTTTTTCACGCAACCGTGCAACGCAAAAAAGTGTTCAATTTCGAAATCTTTCAACATTGATGATTTTGAGAATATGACAGCTTGATGATAATAACCGTGAGCGTACCTGTTTCGTCTGCGATAATATTTCTATCATTATCATTAGCAAGTTGCTATTCTGACGAAAGATCTGAATCTAAGTTTCTATAGTAAAATGCTACCCTTTCATAATTAGGTACCTATAAGGGTGGTTAAAGAAAGACAATACCTTGTTTATTATTAAATTCATTGAGCTTAATTTCAAGACAATGTAAGTTACAACGCAACGATGTTATACGTTTTTCATTCGCGGTGTCTATGATACTTCAATAGTAGATAAATATCTTTTTAAGATTTTATAGAAAAATATCAAGCGTGGAATAATAACGGCAAAAACAATGCTAGCGTGTCAACAAAATTCATGATCGAGTTATACGTGTTGAGATATAAACGTAATTGTTTTTTTAAATTATTTTTCTCTGGACACGACCGATTCAATAGTTCGGAGACAGAGCAGTTTTATTAAGAAAAATATCACAAAGAAACAGTCATATCAAAATCAGAAGAAATTCGTTCTCTTTCGAATATAATCGAAGAAATCAATAGCGGGGGCACAAATATATGGTAAATGCTTTTAGCACTGGAGTATCAACTGCTTCAGTGATATTCAATCGAATAGCAGTAATCGATTGAGATCCTGCTTTCCACAAGTCAATTTTCTTATTACCGATGCTCGTCCCTGTCGCCATATTTTTCCATTGACTTTTATCAAACGAATCTGCTAATAGTACATCTATTGCATATGTGCGGATCACTTGACCCATCGTTTGGTCTTCTTGAACAACTGAACGATCGACAGTTACAGGTGAATCAAACACTTGCATATGAATCCGCCCATCGGTTGAAGAATTTTGAATGATAGGCACAACCGGAGTGCCATAACAGGAACGTATAAAGTCGCCTAATTCTTTATAACGAAGAGCATATGTGGGTGGAATGAGACCTGATCGATCAGGTGTCAAATCCAACATTAACATACAATTGTGACCGACTGATCGATGATACACGTCGATCAGTTCTGCAAGACTGCGAAGTAGTACATGTGGACCCTGAAAAAATATGAATAAGATAGTAAAATAAAGCTTTATGCTATGAACCAACTAGATAGTTTCTTACCCAGAACCATCGATCGAACTGTTGCAGTGTTGTATCACATTCAGCTGGAATAAATATAGGACTGTTAGGATCGCCGCCATTTTCCAAACCAGTCGACCAAGTGGGATCAGGTGCATGACCGAATTCATTACCAATCCAACGAATAGGATTATGTGTCACACCATATCCGCCAAAGATTACCGAATCAGACTGAAGTTCACTTATCAGAGCAGCGACTAAATCGTGCAATTCTGCGGTATAGCTATAGAAGAACAATCAAACTTTGAATTGAACAAAATGACTTTTGCTCAATGGCTGTACCCTCCATCAAACCAAATCTCTTCGAGTTTACCGTAGTTCGTCCATATCTCCTTCAATTGTTGTATTACAATAGTATCATAAGTCTGTTGGGTAATATTCAATTGACCCTTTTTTAATGTGTCGTTTTGAACCTGTTCAAATATAAATGTTATTGCTATAGAATCGAAAACTCGACATAAAAAAGGATCAACAAACCAAACCCTGTTTCACATTCAGATAATCATTGTTGACAATGGTGTAGTAAAAACCTGGTCGTATTTGCCGTTTTTTACAACTCTTGATAAAATCATCGAGTATATTGACACCTTTCACGGGTGAGTAATCGACGGTATAATTGTATGGAACAATATGACCAGATGGACTCAATGGAAATGTTACATTTGTTGGCGCCATGAGAAAGCCGCAAGCATGCTGCATGAGACCGAATGAATACAAGTGTTCTAACTAGCAACAACTATGAATGTTTACCTTGGCAACTAGTACAGCATATTTAGCACCTAGATCAATCATGGTTTGCGCCCAATTATTCGTATTCAATCGATCAGGATTAAATAGAGAAATGGGTGGAACGAGATCGCCTGCACATCCATCATGATTTTCAACGTAGGTTGCCATGTTAAAATGAACTAAAACACCAATCTCTTGTGCCTGCCAGTCGAGTTGTTCAGGTGCTAACAAACACAGGAATATGCAGAATCAACAATGGTGATTTCTTTTTTGCATGGAATGACAAGAAAAATACGCAATTATCTTACTCGGTAAGGCGATGTGAACACCCGTCAATGGGGATATTCGATACCGACCGAACAACTGTGAAGAATATTGTTGATAGTGGCGAAAAAGCAAGGATCGCCCATCAATGATACCCAATAACAACAGTGAAAAACTGATGGCCAGTAGATGCATGATATATGAAAAGAAAAGGTCCACCTGTTGTTATCCAATGCGTTTTTATCTCTAAACGAGACAAGGCATGCTTGCTTTTATGATATGTTATAGAAGAGCGTAAGATTGGCATGTTCTTATTTTATCAGTAAACAATACTTTCGAAACAATACTTCATGAAAAACAAGGAGAAATCTCTCTTTCAATGCAAAGTTTAAGGATTTCCATGATCTCGATATACGATCAGCTAACACACATGAACTCCTAAGTTCATTCAACTCAGGATATACAATAATTGATGCATTTGATATTATGGTAAAATTCGAAATATACAAACGCACATAATTGTCTGTGCTTGGCTCTAGTCAGGACTATGGTAAATATTTACCGTAATACATTATTCATTATTACAATAGATGGGCAGTATTAAAAACGGTCTGAATATTTCTTCACTTTTAAATTTTTCTGAAGAAGAAGCAGTTCTTATACCGCCGGGAAGAACATTTTCAATCGATGCAATAGAATTTAATACAATAGCTGACGAATATATATCATGTTCATCTATCAACCTGTTATTGATAGCATCGATCTGTGGTTTGACGAATCCGAATTGCGAGCTTATTGCTCATAGGTGAAAAAGAAGTTACATATTTTGTTTTTCTCATTTTAATTTGAACGTATTTAATTATTAGTAGTAACAAGGAAAAGAAAAGAAATTGAACTGTGAATTCTTTTGATCAACACCCTTCTTCCTTCTGTTCTGTTTCTACGGCCGAAATAACGTGTTTTAATCATCGATTAAATACAGCGAACGTGGTTAGTCGGAATGATATTTTGTTTTCGCACAAGACTATCGCCATAATGCTGTTTTAAATCATTGAAAAAAGTAATAATGCATCCAGTATGAGACGAAAAAAGTCGCATACCATTGGTTATTTTACGTATTACTCGTTAGTAAATTTTGTTACTCTCACTTTACATGCTCAGTACAAGCTCTTTCAATGAATGATCTCTAATATCTCAATAGCATTAAATGGAATCTATGATAACTTTAATCTCAATCTACTATCTGGATGTCGAGCGTAGTAATCTTATGGATTCAAACGTTGTTTGTACGAACTTCATATTAAAAAATGGAGGTTCAATAGAAAATATACATTATCAAACGCACTGACACATTTGGCGAGTGCATTGAATTCCAAACGATGGTACTTCAAATAATCCTGAAAACTATTGCTTTTATTCGCAGCTTCAAATTAAATAACAATTTCCAATCCATGGCAAAGTCGCTTTAATCCTAACCAGTAATGAATTACTATTGTCATTCGAACAATAGAATGATGCATAACAAAGTTCTTCATCAAACATTCATTCAAATGTAACTTAAATGCGAACGTATTTTTTTTTATTAGCAAAATAATTTGTTAACGATTTAGCAACAAAACCTAGATTCATGATTAATCTAAATTTTCACTCGACTTTATTCGTTTAATTCCTGTTATTAGTTTCACAAATAAACATTTCATCTCGTTCCAAACAAAATACTGACCATATTTTATATGCAGAATAACTTGAATACTCGATGAGCCAAAAGCTATGAATTACTTGTGTCATTTTTTATTGTCAAATGTGGATTTGGCGAATGATTAGTTTGAGTATTGTTGAATTCTCCTGTGTCGGATTAAAATCCTTAACTGACATTTGTGAAGGTTTCGCGCTTGATGGAATTATTAATAACACATAATCGAGAGAATAGAGCGAAGTCAAACTAATGAAATATGATATTATAATAAACTAGTACGCTATTAAAAGTAAAAGCCTCATCTATGCATTTCAATCGTGTTCAGTAAATGAACTACATTCTAATTTGATTCCTGCAAATTTTGAAAAATCGATCAGATTTTAAATGTTGTTAGATGTAATAGTAACATGATCTTTTGGAAGGTGAATAGTGAGTGTTGATGCTTTATAAAATGATGTCTTGCTACGTAGATTGAATTGAAAATAAATAAATTGGGAGATAAACAAAACGAAAATAATTTTTTCTTCCAATAATAAATGAACGGTTCAATTAGATCAGCTCTCATTGAATAGAAGGAAAGAATAACGTATATGTTATCTACTATGAAATCATTGTTCCTTTGGAAGTTACACAGCTAGAATTCAGTTAAACATGTAGAAGGTTGCTACACTCTATAAAAAAAGTTTGTCTATGAAACCTTAAAAAGATCTTTCCTAGAGAAATGAGAAGATCCTGTGTCGGTTCACGCCAAAAATAAAGGTGCCATACCCTGGTATTCTTACCAAATCTTCTCAAACTAGCACAGACAAAAGTTTTTTATGGAAAGATTAGTATCAGATATTCTGTTGCAACTTATCGCCAGATTCCAAACACAAGATTCGCCTGAAACAAATACGAAAACAGCTACAGAAATGTTCTATAAGACTCCATTTTAACAGAACCTTCACTGCCATGGAAAATTTTCTTTAACTCAAAACAGCTCCACAACTCCTTTACTACCATGAATGAGTGATAAAAAAACCAATCATTTCGCAAAGCACAAAATTATTAAATCTATAGTACCTTGATGTGGGTATTCGTAACAATCATAAAATGGAAACTATTCTCATTCATTTTTACCATTTACCTGACAATCTTTATTACAATACTCCTACAAATCCATGTCTGTCTAGGATATAAAAGACAACTAAATAATTATACGTCGGTTCATCAAATGGAACCCCTATTACTTTGTCTTTCTATCTTCAATAGGCATCTCTGATGAGAGTCGTAAGTGTTAGTTCAGAAGGTGAAATACATATTACAGATGATTTCGATCTTTACCATCGATCAAGAAAAAAGAGAGATCTTTGCTTGAGAACAAACACACATGTTACCTTTGTTTTCAATGCTACGTTTAGATCAAGCAAAACACAAGATCTGCTTTAGTTCTGGCAATAGAATACAGATTACTTTTGAATACGATTTTCAATATTCATAAAGAAAAGACAATATATTTCACTTTCTTAATTGGAATACTTTGTTATTTTGATTATGAGGTTGTGCGTCGATGAGTTTGGGCTACTGTCTTGTCTTCTCAATACCGAAGCTCACACCTGAGCTCACAGAGTAATATTTTTAGCGAAGTTAAATTTACTGTCTTCAGTATCTCACATCTTTCTATGGTGAACGTACTGATTAAATTTTTGATTCAGTAGTTAATCTCAAGTCGGACATAATAGAACAACAGTCGTGATAGAACCATTGACAAATATAAAAATAAATATTGATCGAAGTCATCAAACGAAAAGTTTGACGATTGTTGAGTCAATACGAGAAAATCACTCGATAAAACAAGTTTTGCTTGATTGCTGCTATGAAGCTTATTCATAGTGATCTATAAGATAAGAAATGGTTTAGGATTAACTGAATGATTAAAAACTCTAATCCATATTAATAGGGCGAAAGATTCTCATTGTGTTTTTGTCGCACTTGCAACTAAAAGAAAGACATTCGTCAAAGTGAGTGTAGTCCTAGATGTATCCCATAATTCACGACTTGAGCGTCTAATATTTTCAAGATATCACTGCAATTTAAAATCTTACTTATTTGAAACCTCACTGAAACGAAATATGTTTCAAATGATTCCTTATCTCATTTTTCTGTATCATTCTGATTTCAAAATCTGAATGTGACTCGTATCGATTAGTCTAATCGAAAAGACCGGTGCATTATCTACGTAGTAGTGACTGACAATGACTCATTATTGAAAAAAAGAAAAGCAATGTCAGAGATTTTGTATGCTTCATTTTGTTTGGCACAAAGAGATTATTTTGCGTATCTCAATCTCTTCATCATGTAAGAAACGTGGTATTTTTTTGTTTTCAAAACAATAAAACTTCGAAAATCTGTTTTCTCATGCCACTCAATAGGGTGTCGAAATTAACAACTCCAGAAATACTACGTCCACGGAGCCACACGATTGGGAATAATAATGATATTGAACATTTACAAACGCAAGTTCAAGTTGTTAGTATTTCACTTGGTTTTTCCTCGCATCGATTTTTGGAAACAGATTATTTCTAGACAATAGATATAATGCGTCAAAATGTGAAGTTAGGATCAGAACGTGGGGAAAAGATTGATGATCTTGAAAGGAGATCGAGTAAGTTGATTTCGAATTTTTTAATTCATTAATTCGATAACACAAACTCTGACTAGGTATACTCAAGAGAGAAGCTCAGCGCATGGTCAAAATAAGTAGACAAGTGCATCAAAAATATTGCTGGAAAAATGTTAAAGTAAATGGAAACGTGAACGATTTCTTCATCTGTTGATTAATTTTCTCTTTGTTTATTTAGATTTGGATCATTGCCTTAGCTGTTGCCATGGTCATTATTGGAATAATTATTGGTATGCAAATTAAAAAAGTGCTTTCCAATAAAATGAATATTTTGCTTTAAGTTTTCATAGTTTTTGGAATTATAAGGAAACTTATTGTTTGAATTCGATCTTGCAAACATTAATTCATATTTATTTGGTGAAGAACTTTGTAATTCTTTTTGTTTGTCTTCTCTCTACTCAAATAAATGATTCTCTAATTTTCAATTCATATTAAAATGTGTTTTATCTATCAGAACTTGTAACAGATGTGGAACCGATACGTTTTCTCCTTTGCCTTTACAGGTATATGTTCGAAAACTGTATTTTACTAATAGAGATCTTATCATTTAGTTTTATGTTGAATCTGCTTCCCAAGTTATACTAAGATTCGTATGTTCGTTGTTCGCGCAAATTACATGGTATAAAGAGTAAGAGAAATAAAAGTAAATCTATGACACATGGTAATGCTAAAAAATGATTCAATCTTTTTAATCATAATACATATCACCATGAAAGTGAGGTGATAAGTATATGATAAGTTTTGACTAAACTGAGCAGTCTGGCGAACCCCCCTTCCACAAGTACTGGATTTCATCAGTACAAATTTAATTTTCGACAAAACAGAACCTCAAGCGAAAATTCATAGCAATGATCCCGCTAACTATGAACTACATGTTTGGGCTGTATATGCAAAAATATCACCAAATTTATATGGCAAACAGAAATAAAACACGTTGCGCAATATTCTTTAGCTATACGACTAAATGCTATCGGCGGTAAACATTGCATTCTGGTGCATGAAAACAAAAACTGTTTGTCCCACCGACATTTTTATCATTAGAATGCACCGGTGAAAGTAAAACAGAAAAAGAGTACAAACAGTTACAGAGTAATTCGTAGATCATATGAGATCATTGTACAGACGCAAAATATACAACGACCAATTAGGTTATACTACCAACGTCAGAAAAACACAACTGTAAATTCTCTTCTTTTCATCAGTAAAATTATACGCAAAGCAGAACAATCTCACTATTTCACTTTTTGAAAGAATAAAGAATTCACTGACTGTCGCTAATAATTGTCCAAAACATGACGCTATATTGGAACTATGCATAAGAATTGTTTTCTGAAAACATAGGCTTGTATCCTTTATGAGAATCTGTTTCTTGGAATCGATTGATATTTAGTGACGAGATGCTGTTCATAACAAAGACCGGAAAAGAATCGAATCTAGTTAGGGAAACTCAATAGAATAGATATTTTTCCATTCGTTTTGGTCGCTGGTTCAGAATGCCTTGTGTTCGCTCGATAATTATTGATAGTATAAGAAGAAAGAAGAAATAAAGTGTACCCTTTAACTTTCTACTATAGAAATATGTTAATCGAAGGGTAGGCTGAATGTTGGCTTAAAGTTTCGGTTTAGCCGCTACTTGAGAGTAGTAAAAAAATGTGATAGGAAAATACTTTCTCGATATTTTTAATTTTTGTGTGCTCAAAACCGGAGTACACTCTAGAATCGGTCAGCGTGTCCGGCCGTCTGTCAATATACACGATAACCCTTTACAAATGCATTCGATTGAGCTGAAATTTTGTGCACAAAATTGTCTAATCAATATCTCGGCCGAGTTCGAAGATGAGAAGGATCCGGCAAAAAATGACTGAGCTATAGGAAAAATTGTCATTATTGACCAAACAATCCCTAAGGCTGGGGGGGGGGTACAGGGACTTTTTCAAAAAAAACTGTTTTTTCTCAGAATTATCCACAACATGTTTAAATCGACTCAGCTTTTAACGTTGATTCCGAATTTGATATTAGTTTTGAACCAAATCGCAGCTTTCTAACAAAACATCGCCTGAAAAAGGTCTGGAAATGCACGAAAACTGCATCCAGAAACCAAATGCCTAGATATGTCTGAGATGACCACTAGTTTTGGGGTTTCCCAAAAAGGTTAACCAGGATACTTCTTCTGTGCACGCATTCTAGAATGACTGATTTGTCTCATTCACTTTTTGAAGTACACATAATTCTCGGATCTAAGTCCGAGGTTTTCACATTTATTTACTATTAAAATTCAAAAAAAAAAATAGAAAACTTTATTAATATATGATCTTGTAGAGCAGAAGCAAAGTTTGTCAACGCAGTATTTGAGACGTTCGCCATCTATGGATGGGTTACTTTTATTATTTTCTTTTCTATGAAGGTACAATTTCGAAAACTCGACTTTCTGCTCGCATAGTATTTCACATGGAAAGGAGCCCTTCATAAATATTTATAGATTCACGTCACTTAAAACTATCAATTCGCTCAATATCATACTTTGAAAAGAAGTTTTTTTTTCTACAAATCCAAATAATCCGAAATCTTTCATGTATGTAAAACCAGCAGGTGTTTCAGAACAAACGAACCCTTTTGTATTTTGATTACATTTATAATAAATCTTATCTGTTCAGGGTAAGTTTTTCTCCTACAAAGGTACCCTGTTCTTGCTCTACAATGAATCAAACTATCTTACAGTTACCTTGCCCATGCACCAGAATGAAAAGTAAAGCTTTATGAAAGATTGCTTGTTGTCAGTTGGATAACGGCGATGGTCTGAAAAAAAATTCTTCCGAAATTTAAATGACTAATTAGGCCTAAATACTATTTAAAAAAGTGTACCATCATCGGCAACGTCTCTTCTAATTTGTTTCTCAAGTTTACTCGCTTCTTCGCGCTTTGTTAGAAACACTAAAATGATTGAAAAGGTCAAAAACCCATTGAAACAGAAAAATCAAATTTAAAGTCAAACTATAGATAACTAATGTGACATGTCTATGAAAGTGCTGACCGAATATTGAAATAGGATCTAAAATTTCTCACTTAAAAGAAAGTGGATCGAAGACTCACAGGCGATCAGAAACACCACTAAGATTTGTCAAATGGATCGTTAGAGATTTTGGTAAGGGCAGCATAATGCAATCTCTATTTCAGGCGAAATAGTATACAATAGTAACGAGATACAGTTCTCTGAATGTGTGTATTTGGGTAGTAAGGCCTCTAGAAGTGCATAAGAGAGATGGGATTAAAACGAGACAGAGCGTTGCCCGAAACAGGTTATTCTCTTGACCGCTTCTGATGAAGAGGCATTAGATAATACTATGTATATCAAGGATATTCTTCTAGCAGCACAAAAATATGCAACAAAGGGTTTTGAGGAACACTAGATATTTCAACAAGACAATACAAAATGTCAGATCCATTACGCAACACAAAAGCAGTACCAGGGAAACGTTTCGTCGTTCATAGATAAAGATCTATGGGCATCAATTATTCTAGATCTCAATCCAATGAATTAGTGTATTGGGGATGAATTTAGTTGCTTTATCAATAGGATCATAGCAACATCGAAACACATACCTATTGAAGAGCTAAAACGTGATGTCAAAAATATTTGACTCGTTGTTATTTTAGAAAATTACTCACTTTGGGTTAGTCATGTGAAATGTGTTTAAGAAGATCTTGAACTACATTAATAAAAAATAAAAAATGCGCTGCTTTTTAAAACATCTAAAACGTATCTTTGAAAAACAATCAAAGTCCAAGTTCCAATGCTACGTGCTTTACTTATCCTGAAAAACCCTTTTGGAGTTTAAACTAAATTGAGTTTTTGATGTTCAATTTTCGATATACAACTGCGAAAGGGAATTGCACTACAGTTTGTAATAAAAAACTAGAATTCGTCCTGAGAAATCTCTCGCTACTCGAACCTTCAAAGACTACTATTCTTAACTTAAGCCGAATGCCTGGCTATATCCGAATTGTTCTTCTATTAATTATTCAGTATCTCTGCAACGAAATCTAAACTTTTCCGGTTGAAAAATCTTCACTGCTAATCAATCGTGAAAGAATCTGAATCATTCAGTCTTTTATTTCTTTTCGAGCAAGTGAAAGATTATTCTTAAGTTCAAAAATACGTTGAAAGAAAGATAAAAAGTACGAAAAGTGATGCAGTTCCGATGCACTCAATAAAAGCGTGTTATATGGCTTCCATGTTATTTTGGTTTTGATGTTTCACTTATGTCTGAGAAAAGAAAACTTTAAAAGTACTGAAAAAAAACAAAGCGATTTCCATTTATGCATGACGATATAATAAGTTTACGATCGTGGATGGATACAATTCGATAATCGAATATATAGGAAAATCATTAGTGGTTTGAAAATCATCCTCCTCTCAATGCAACTGCACAGGTCACTATTTCCACCTGTAGATATCCTCTGAAATGAAAATAAGCTTCTAGTTTTTCATTGTTGTAAAAATTTATCATCAAACTAAACAAGTACGATAGCGATGTTTGATCACATTCTCCACTCTGAACGAGGATATGCATAATGAAACCACTCATTCGATAGAAGAATAATTATTAGGAGAGCGCATAGCCGAGAAGACATACATAGAAGCAGATAATCGTACAAGCTGTGAGTATCGCGAAAGAAGCAGCACACGAATCAACTGAAACGCCCACACCCGACATCATGTCAATTGACTAATACACCGATTCTATCTCCAAAGATTAAAAGTGCCCAACAACATCGACATATAACAATATTACTAAAAAAGACTCATCACCTAATGACTTTCTTCAATCAAATGAAAGAGAACAAATTGTACGAATACATTCAGCTAGGATATCCTAAAGTGACTGTGATTCTCAAGAGAATTGATTTATTAAACATTCAATATGCTTTGGATGCATTTATTTCTGAGGCAATTATGCAGTTCATACTTTAATCTGATTATAAGGGAGCTAATATAAACATGAAACATCCATGAGAAAAAAAACTAGTGTACCAGTAAATTTACCAATCATCGTTTATGTTGAATGAGATTTTCTTTGTTCTATACATACATGATTTATTACAATCATTATGTTAATTGAACACATAAATGGCAATCTATACATAATTGTTGTTCTGGTATTGTTAAAAATTATTTTTCCTATCATTAGACGAAAACGTTTTCGCATTTTAGACTTCATTTAAAAATTTTCGCAAACTTATAGATGCATTATTAAAATCAAAGAGTT
The DNA here is from genome assembly GCA_900239685.1 of Rotaria macrura. Classification (NCBI taxonomy): domain Eukaryota; kingdom Metazoa; phylum Rotifera; class Eurotatoria; order Philodinida; family Philodinidae; genus Rotaria; species Rotaria macrura. Next base: position 14,742 of record OENT01000701.1, read on the forward strand.
GTATCAGATATTTGAAAAGAAAAACTACTTCAAGTAAGGTGAACATTTTTCTGAACGATTAATTCAGCCGTGAACTAATTCTATCAGATTTTTATTTAATCCCACTTGAATATATTTAAGATTCAGATGAGGACTATGTAAGAATGCCGAATTGAGACAAAAACGACATTGACAAGACCAGTGGTTGTTTTAATGACTACTTTAAGAGTAATCACAACTTAGAATGCATTAGAATAAGATATGACCTTGAGAATAATTCAACTATCCTATATCGGCAGGACAAAACGTTTGGCAATAATCAGAAACAGTGACAAAAGAAAATTGTTTCAATTAAAAGTGAACGAATATTGTCACCTTTGTGTAATTTAAACTTGGCAGTGAAAATCATTCAAGTCTACAATACTTTCGATGCACAATGATATGCCACAGACATTTTTAGATGCTTTCGAATACGATCGTGACACATCACACAAAATCTCAAGCGATGAAAAGAGAGATGGTATAGCCCTCAAGCATATCTTGCAACCCGGAACTAGCAGATTCGATCATAGTCGTGCATTAAATCGCAAAGAAGTATTTTCTCAATGATCGAGTATTCATATCTGTTAGCATATGATAAAGCTGGTTGTTTTATATCGTACATCTGTTTCTGATAAAGAAACGGCAAGATTGAATAGACTTGACTGGATACGAACTATGAATATGATTGTATCGTTCTTCAATTTCAATTGAAAACCACTAAAATTGAATTTTACTTGTGTGTATTGGTTAAAAATAGGTAAATCAACATGTTTCTAAAATAATGGCTTCATCGAAATAGATAGAATAGGATGATTATTAATCTAAGAAATCAAGAGTAGCATCTTTCTTGAAAAAACAGGCAAGTGCAAAAGTCTTTGATCTTCTCATTGTGAAGTTTTTTTAAAATCCATATCTTTTCACGTTTCTGTAAGAATCTGTGGAGAAATTCCTAGAAGATAAGCGAAAGATCTCAGTATAGTTGTATTTGCTACAAATCACCATAAACATTCTTGAATTGAAAGAAAATACTTAGACAAAAGAATTTTACTACCTTAAAAACGAAACAATTATATCTTTTATATTAACGAAGCAATGGCCTTTATGGTCCCGTAAATGTTACTCGTTGAATGTGTATCTCTATCAACATTTGCCAAATAGACTGTTTTCGAGATCAAACAGTAAGGCACACAATTAAGGACAGATGCCGCAGCAGTTACCCCGATGAGCAGCATAGTGGCAGCTGAAATAAATGAGTTGCAGGAGAAGTACGCTATCCAATGTAAAATCAAAATTGGCGCGCAGAAGCAAGAAAAGGAACACGTGTCCATTTGGTAATAGAACTAAAGGATGCACTTTACAACCGAACTAAAGTCATCGATGGACATTGTTACCAGATATTCAGAAACACCACCTGCCTTTGGCCGTAGAATCAAAAGATCGAAGTTTAATAAATAATGAAGAACAGACAGAAGGTAATGGCTTCTGCGTTGAAATTTTTGTGAACTATGATTGATTCAAAAATATGAAGGATGATCTGTACGACGCTCAATATCAACTTCTTCAGAATTTCAACGGAGAGAATAGTCAGCCGTGGAGAAAGGAGTGAGATAATGGCTCCACAAATAGAAGTTGAGTACTTACAGAAGTGTTACGTAAGGAAAGGCTTGAATTGAGGGATACTACCGAACATAGCCGACTTTAGTACACTGAAGGACAATTCTTATCGGTCACCAAATGTCGTATCGAGAGATAAAAACTGTAAAGCTTCTATCGAATGGATATTTTTTTCTATGAAGAAAGGAGAAACCCACGTAAATACTCTAAATTATTTGCTTCAATCAATGAGAGAGTGATGTTTAACTTTGAGTAACTCAAAGAGCTGGTGGGTCAACTATTAAATGCGTACTTTTCTAATGCATACGATGCTTTATCTGTCGACATATTTAGTTGCCCTATTTATTCTATTCATATGAAAATGAACTTGAAACATAGAGATCAACAACTTTTATATCTGACTATAATATACTTCTGATGATTTGGATTCAGATAAAAATCAAGAAATCATTCGATATTCATGGTTGAACTTGTTAAATTGGCCGAAAAGGCATTTGAATATGATTGAGATTAAAATAGAACTACTTCATAGATCCCTAATGGAACTTAATATTCGATCCAAAAGAAATTACGGGAAACAACGAAGAGCATTGATATATAGTAAAATATCGAACACATACAACTTTCCCTCTGTTCAGAGTAAAAAATTCGACTTGTTTTACTCTTGATCTCAAATCAATTGAGAGAAAACATTAATCGGTGACAAAATTGATTGATTAATCACTTTTACATTTTCTTGTATAGTAAAAATATCAGTTAATTAATTTCTTACGTCGATGGTACGCTTTGAATATTATTGTACTAAAGAAGAGTACGATAACATAGTTTTATTTGTGAACTCCGCATTCTGTTCACGTTCTTCGTTGCCATCCGTCCAATCAATACCTACATGACTGTGACGTAAAAAAATGAAGAAAAGCATATCCAATCAAAGCAGTAGCGATTATAATTTGGTATTCGCTGTGTCGTTGATAGCATGATAGAATGCATTCGTTCAGAATGTTTCCAGTATAATATAAATTGTGCTTCGAATCTAATCACAATATATCTGGCTTTTCGTGCTAGGTTAATTGCTGTTCAACTCGCACAAGTATCTGCGTGGTCATCAACCATCCTCGTGCACGAATACAAACTATTTTGAGAAAAACAAAATGTCTACTTACGGTTGCTACGTCCATAAGCGCTCAAAATTTATATTTACAATCATGATATACAGATGTACATTTTGACAAAAGTTCAAATTCTTCTTCGTAAAAATTTTGATCAGTTCTTGAATACAGAATGTGCTCTTTTATAACGAGGAAATGACGCCAATCATATTGAACGTCAGCTCTTGGTCTACATAGATCGGATTATAACTACAGAGTTTTTTGAACAACGCAGTCGATTTAGAAATCTAGACAATGAAGAAACTTTTATGATGAAGCTGAAGTAATCTTTAAAATATTTAGATATTTATCTGTATGTAGTCGTTGATGTTTGAAATAGGGGTGGCACTTTAACTTTAAAACACTTTAAAAAAAGTGTTAAAGATTAAAGTAAAAACACTTTAAACTTGAACTTTAATTAAAGCAAAACACTTAAACACTTTCACTTTAATAAAAGTAGTGTAAAAATGAAAAGTAATGTTTAACTCTTTATGTACGGTTCTATGTGGTTTTTTCAGTTAGTTTAAACTTTAATTAAAGTTTAAAGTGCTTTAACTTTTTAAAAGTTTAAAGTTTAAAGTTACTCTAAAAACCACACCAAATCGCGCATAAAGAGCTAAAAATTATTTTTCATTTTTGCACTACTTTTGTTAAAGTTAAAGTTTTAAAGTATGATACTTTAACTTTAACTGTTAAAGTTCAAAGTAGACTTTAACTTTTAACTTTTAAAGTAAAGTTAAAGTGCCACCCCTAGTTTGAAACAAATACGTAGAATCGTATGCTGCTCATATCTTTTATTTTGAACACATTGCTTCCCTAAATTACACATTTAATCGACCTTGTACATATAGTAACGAAGGATGTCTGCCACGTGCATATGTAAGTATGGCAAAAGATTGAAATCATAATGCGATTACAATAACATAAAACTAGCCTATATAATTGCCAATCATGCATAACATGCTTGTAATACAGGCATAGACGTTAATCTTGATTTTTCTTGACAAGTGATATGCCTAAAGCAAAATTATTAATGAAATTTTGTTGATCAGTAGCCAACATGATACAAAAAATATACAGGTACAGAAGTGTTTTCTTGAATTAAGAATAAATTTCAATCTATTTTTACTTGGATTTAAAAAACAAACAAAATAAAAGACACATCATTTGAGAAAAAGAAACCCTTGATGAGAAAAATGTACTTTTCCGGAACTATTACACTACTGTAGCTGTTTTGTCGAATTTATTGCAGTTTTGAACTTGTGAAAAACAAACTTTTAACTTTGTACATATTAGTTGCGATGTTGATATTAAGCTTTGGTATACAAAGGAAACACGATTTTGGATACGTAGTTTTGTGACTTTAGAAAATACTTGATAACATCAATCGAAAATAAAACAAAGTAATTCTCGTTAACTTTTGTATCATCACATAGAACTAGAACTTCAACAGAGTTTGTCATGTCGTTCAGTGAGAAAACTTTATTCATATCCGGAGTAGTTTTAATGAAATAGGATTTTCAGTCAAATACTTTGTTAGAAGCGAACCGGTTTGTACTTCATGATATTCTATCTCATCGTCTAGTCTTCTCAATAGTGATGATCTACGCTTCAAAATATGGTTTCGTGAAATCATCGTAGATTTATCAATCTGATTTTTCTTCTTGGCTGTTTTTATTAAAGTTTCCGATTCATTCATGTAGAGAATTGAATGTCGGAATGATTGAATCAGGGATTAAACCTAGACGAGTAGCCCTATATACGAGATATTGGGAAGATATAAAAGGAGAGGCATATATCTGGATGCGTTCGCTGTGTTTTAAATCTGACTGGCATGTTTATCTGTACTTCATAATTCAATACAACGTCATGTTTCTGTTTCTTTCAGACTTTGAATGTATTCGTCTTCAAAAACAACCGTTTTAAGGTCAACTGATTCTAAGATATAAAAGTGAGCAGAATTTCCTCTCGATTTATTTGGTCATGGGCAGGATTTGTACATTCGATTGAATTCATTCTGATAGTATCAACAATAGTTTAGCGTTTTCTTCATAATGAAATTTTGATAGAAAACATACAGTAAAAGAATCAGATTCGAAAAATAAACAGGAAGGAAAAAGAAGCAACGAAAAATCTATTATTTATTATCAATGGATTTGTTGCAGATAACTTGATGATGTTTTCATTAATCGAACAGCTTGCTGACAAAGTTGAACGATCGCCTGTCAATTTCATCTCTTAAAAGGAAATCTCTTTGAACAATAAAAATATTCAGCAAAATAGAAGATTCTGTATTTTATCATTTCATACTTAAGTAGAAGAAATTAATCATGATTAGTCTTCTGCTTGATGTGTAGCACTGAGCTTATGATGGATTTACGGATTTCGTTCATAATTTACTTCACAAACTATAAATGTTGTCCTTGTACAAAAACAATGATCAAGGCTTAGTTTCTCTTCAATCACTACACTTTCTAATTACGAGACTTGCTTCAATAGACTTTCAGAAAAATCAAATTTTTCTTTTCAAAATCATCACGTCAGAGACCAAGATAGAATTGTTGCGAGCCCGAACTTTCAATGTACCAAAAGAATCTTGGGAATCAAATTTTCCTCTTGATGCATAAAATTAGAAAATCAAAATTTAATCTCAACTCAATTATATCTAATAAATGGTGGATTACGATTTATTGAAACTTCAAAGAATTTGGAAAAGGAGCATAGAAAATAATGTGTAATACAAAACATGTTGTAGATGTTGTTTCGGTTGGAATGGTATGAGTCAGAACATTCATTGTCACTATTTCTACGAATAACTATCGATCAAATGTTCACACACTAATCTGAATATTACCATTTGTTTCAATATCCCTTTGATTTCTCAAATTCATTGAAACGAGTAAGTAGATGAAGGAGGGACTTGATGCAAGCAAGGTTCACAGCTTTGCTCTCTAGGAAAAGAGTGAAGCGATAAATAATGTATTTAAATCAATTTGTTACTGAAAACTTGATTGGACGGGTGAAAATTTGCGTGAAATTCTTTGATGATAGCATCCTTCAGATTGTTAAAGCGAAAGTAGTTTCTTTTATTATAGATTGAATCAAATTGGATCAAAAACCAGTTTTCACCTATTAAATAACTCTACTTTAGTGTGCTAATTATAATGGCACTAATATCTACTCGGCATGGTATTTCTCAACATTGTTATAATTTGAAAAGACTAAGAATTATTTTCAAACGATGGTAGGCTGTCTTTTTATTAAGAGCATTTTGTTTTTATTTAAATCAACATGTCTTTCTGTATGAAAAGGTTCTTTTTGCACATAAAACGACATGTCACGCCTGGCTATATACTTGGTATGTTCGTGGTCATAGTAACTCTTGTCGCAGTATCTGTCGTTTGTTTTACTTCACTCGAACCAAGTATGTCTTGCTTTTATTGATTTCGTAATAAGATAAATGATATGTTAGTGGAAATGTCTATGAGCACATTGAAAACGATGCATAACTATATAGTCTCACTTAGACTAGGTCATTTTTGAACAAATAAAAAGTTTTGCTTATTTGCCAAAGTCAAAACTTAAAACTGCTCATTCAATTAAGAATGTATGAAAAGAAGTATGATCTGAATCTTTCGTATTTCAATAAATATCAGGCTTCATTGTTGATTGCTTTTAAATAGAAACGTTCGAATCATCATCCTCATAACCACGAGAGACAGTAAAACGGCTTTATTCAAGAAGAGGCTCATCATTTTTCATCGAGACAGTACTGAGAGACAAGATAAAAAGAGGGACAAGGTTTATGTCTAATATTCATAAGAACACGGTTTTTTTCATCGTCATCTATTATGTCTAGTAGCCAAGTAATGTAAATTATAACTAAATGAAGGCTAATTGTTGATATATTAATTTGTAAGGGATTCTATGCTTTTAGGTGCAAACTGTGAACTTACTTTTAAAAGAACAATGAACAGTTCGATTGTTTCTAGTTCACAACCACGTTCTATCGTTGTCTTTGACTTTAACAATGATCATCGAATGGATATAGCTGTTGCCAATTCAGGTACGAATTCAATTGGAGTATTTCTCTCACAAGACGATGAAAATTTAACAGACCAACAAACATATTCAACTGGATTCGACTCTCGTCCCTATTCACTTGCTGCTAACTATTTCAATAATGATACTTATTTAGATATTGTGGTCGCTAATTATGGTACCAATAATATTGGAATTTTTATAGGAAATAAAAATGGAATATTTTCCGATCAGAAAGTCGTGTCACTCGGTTTATCTCGTCCATTTTTTATCATTACTGATGATTTCAATAATGATAGTCGGATAGATATCGTCATTGTTGACCAGGCTACGAATAGTATTGGTATCTTGCTTGGGAATGGTGATGCAACATTTCAAAATCCTACAATGTATTTTACCGGATATGATTCACTTCCATATGCATTAGCCATTGGTGACTTCAACAAGGATAAGCGACTAGATATTGCTGTAGCCAACTATGGTACTCACAATATGGGCATTTTTCTTGGATATGGTGATGGAACATTTAAAACTCAACAAACTTACACAACAAATCTAAATTCAAAGCCGTGTTCTATTGCTGTGAGAGATTTGAATAATGATAATCAACTAGATATTATAGTCGCAAATTATGGTCTTGGTATGATCGGCATATTTCTTGGCTATAGCGATGGTACTTTTGCAAAACAAATTACGCTCTCATTAAGCGCCACCTTTCGTCCACATCATATAAATGTTGGTGATTTCGATAACGACAAACAATTGGATATTGTTGTTGTTGATTCCGAAAACGATCAAGTACATATTCTTCTGCAATATAAGGATGGACGATTTCTAACAACAAGTACATATGATGGAGTACTTAAATCTCGACCTGTCTTTGTGTTAGTGACTGATTTTAATAATGACAATCAGTCAGACATTGTTTTAGTCAACTATGGTACACATAGTATACTTGTTCTTAGTAAATACTCTATAAATCCATCCGTACGACAAAAGAACTATTTTATTGAGAGAGATTCACGGCCATCGTCAATTTTAGTACATGACTTTAATCATGATAATCGACCAGATCTATGCGTTAATAATTTTAATAATGATAGTTTGCTTTTATTCACTGCTAATGATGATAATGAAACTTTTCAATGGACAGCAACATATTTGACTGGAGAGAAATCAGCTCCAAACAAGTTTTGTATGGGTGACTTTAATAACGACAATCGAATGGATATTGCCACTCCTAATTATGGATCTGATAGTGTAGGTATACTACTCGCACAGGACAATGGTACCTATTCGAATGTGACAACGTATTTCGTTGGTGACGGCTCCACACCTTCGTCAGTCACTGTTGGAGATTTTAATAATGATAGTCGATTAGATATTGTCACTGCTAATTATGGTTCTGGAGGTTTTAGTATTCTTCTTGGAAATGGCAATGGAACGTTTTCAAACGCGACAACATACTATAAAAATATTATTATTCAACCAATAGTAGTTGTTGTTGCTGATGTTAGTAATGATGACAGGTTAGATGTTGTTATCGCTGATTGCAAGTCAGGCAGAATACATTTATTCGTTGGGCATGGTAATGGAAGTTTTTCTCACGCAGAAATTTATTCTGTTGGTAGTTATTCTTGTCCAAATAGCATGGTTATTGTTGATTTGAATAATGATAGCTATCTGGATCTCATTTTTGGTACCTTTGGCGGAGGTTTTGTTGGTGTCCTACTTGGATTTGGAAACGGAACTTTCCAAGAAATGAAAACGATTACAACTGGTTCTACTTCATCTCTTTATGGTATCACTATAGCTGATTTCAATAACGATTATCAGCATGATTTTGCCGTGACTAATACTGCCAATGATGAAATCCTTATTTTCTATGGGTACGGTAATGGTAGTTTTCATTTGGCAAGAAACTATTCCACTGGTTTTGGTTCGAGTCCATATGCAATTACCACTTGCAAGTTTAACGAAAGCAATCAAATAAATATTATTGTTAGTCTTTGGGGCACTGGCCATATTGCCATTTTAACGGAATATTCTGCTGCACACTTTGCACGTCGACAAGTATATTCAACTGGTTCAGCACCAGAGCCTCGTTCTGTCGTCGTCGGTCATTTTAATGATGATAGTTACGTTGACATAGCTATTGCCAATTCAGCAACTGATAATTTAGCGGTACTGCTCAATGTAGGCAATGGTACTTTTGAAACACAAATGACGTATCCTGTCGGTATCGATTCTCATCCACGATGTGTTATTACTGGTGATGTCAATAAAGATAATCATTTAGATTTAGTTACTGTCAATTCAAAAAGTAGCAGTATTAGTCTTATCTTGGGATATGGTAATGGAACGTTTGCTACACCAATCATGTATTCAATTGGAAAACATTCATATCCATTGGCACTTGCAATGGATGATGTCAATGACGACAATATATCAGATTTTGTCATTGCGAACGCCGGCACAGATAGTATTGGTGTACTCATTGGATTTCATTATGCATCATTTCAAAATCACAAGAATTATTACAATGACAATACACAAAAACCACATCATATCATCACCAATGATTTCAATAATGATAGAAATCTAGACCTTGCAGTTGCGTTTTTCTCCAGTGACAACATCGGTATTCTTCTCGGACATGGTAATGGAACTTTTGGTGATATGATGATACATTCGACTGGGAATAGATCAGCACCTGTATCATTGGCTGTGCATGACTTAAATTGTGATGGCTACTTGGATATTTTTGTCGTTAACGCAGGTACCAATGATATAGAAATTCTTCTGGGATATGGAAATGGAAGTTTTTTAACGACGATTAGACTTTCAACGGGAAATGATTCGAATCCAATGGCAATAGCCTTAACTGACATTAACAATGATAGTCGAATAGACATTGTTGTAGCTAATGCTGATGCTAACAATGTAGGCATTCTACTCGGATGTGATAAATCGACGTTTGGTGACTTAATAACGTATTCCACTGGGGCTAGTTCGCAGCCACAATCTGTTGCTGTTGGTGATTTTGACAATGATGGGCAAATGGATATTGTCGCAGCTAATTATCGGACTAGTACGGTCAGTATTTTTCTAGGTTATAGAAATGGAAGTTTTGCACGACAAGTGAGCTATTCAACAGGTTATCATTCATGGCCGACGAGTGTCATTGTAGAAGATTTCAATCGAGATTATCAACTTGATATTGTTACTAGTAATTCGAATATGAATAATGTTGGTATTTTACTCGGGTGTGGTAATGGTAGTTTTATTACTGTTGAAACATATTCCACAGGATATGGTTCGTTGCCACAATATATTGTTACTGGTGATATGAATCATGACGGTATTTTAGATATTGCTGTCGCTAATTATAGAACGAACAGTATTGTTGTGCTTTTTGGTTTCGGTGATGGAAGTTTTCTCTTGGGAACTGCATATCGAACTAGTATTGGATCAACACCGTTTGCATTAGCGGTAGGTGATTTCAATAATGATACTCAGATTGATATTGCTGTCGTAAATTATAAAGGAGACGATATCTGTATCTTTCTTAGAAATGGCAGTGAATTTTATGCTGGCTTGACATCATATAGTATGGGTTTTGGATCAAAACCGCATTCCGTCGCTATTGCTAATCTGAATAATGATGGTCAATCAGATATTGTCGTAGCTAACTATGGTACTGATAATGTTGCTATTTTACTTCGTCGTGGCGGGGGAGGTTTTAGCATGCCAATAACATATTCAACTGGAGTTCATTCAGCTCCTAATTTTGTGTCGATAGTTGATTTAAACAACGACAACTACTTGGATATTGTTGTTAGTAATTCTAAAGCTGATAGTATTTCTATTTTTATCAATTATGGTAACGGTACGTTTATAATTCAAGCAACATACTCAACTGGCGCACGTTCACATCCATATTCAATAGCCATAAATGATTTCGACAATGATAGTATATTGGATATTGCTGTTGCTAATTCTGGTACTAACATTATATATCTAATCTATGGACATGGGGATGGAAATTTCGGAAACGAAACTTCGCATACTCTCGGCTATGGATTTAGTCCTTATTCGATTGCAGTCGAAGATTTAAATCTAGATGGTTGGATGGATATGGTCATTGCGTGTTTTGGTACTGATCACGTAGAAATTCTAATTCAGATGTGCTAGTTTTACTGTAGGAACATAAGGTTTTCTTCATTTGATTTGTATAATAGTCTTCTGATCAAACTGCTCATTTTGTGTTACCATAAATCGTTATCTTTATCTTTTTGATTTCGAAGACAATTCCATGCAATAACATAATTTCAATTATAGCTCGAATACGTTTTTTAAATATAGCTGCTTTTTCAATTAAGATTAAAGCATATAATTGATTGATTAAAATAATTACTGACAATTAACATTCATCATAACTCTATTTTGATCTTCGAATGTGGTACTGCAAAGTTCTAGCAAGACAAAATATCTGATAGTTTCCAACTACATTAATGGTCTCTATAGCAATGACATAAGACATCTTCCATTTGAAAATTCCATCAAAACAATTAGAAGAACATTATTAACTACTAATCATCGATAGAATCCCAAAAGTTAAGTTTCGAATATTTAATTAGTAGATGATGAGTGTGTGGGTTTAGGTGGCAACAAATAGAAAACTGACACTCACACATAATCGCAGACCTTTGTTACACATGTTGTCATTGTGCTATGCATGATACTAGGAAAGATTCATTTTATACGTTACGTCCTGAATATATTATTTTTACGAGATAGATAATAGAACCTTTTCGAAAGTGAAACTCGAAAGAGTTTATTACGAAACCCCTTACAATTGGGAAATTTCGGAAGTCTTTTACAACATGTTGGAAGTCACTGAATCTCGTACAGATTTCGTAGCACTCCACGGAAACCTTAGTAGTATAGTATAGTTCTAAGAAACCTTAAAGGTTTTGTTTGGCATCTTTAGTTTTTTCAGCGTAGATGATATGCTATTATTAATAACTGAACGAATGCATAGAATCATTATACGTATTTGTTGATCTGGAGAAAAATAAGTGAACCAAATATACGTATCTTTTGGTTTTTGATAAATCTTAGCTTGGATTTTTTTGTGGAAACAAATGCTACCATCGCCATCGACAGTCTAGAGCAACGTGTAGTATGAATACAAGATATCATGTGTTACACCTGTTAAGATGTATTTTTCTGGTTCATCATCACCAGTATGTAACTTACACATCTAAAGAATATTTGTAATTTCTATCCAGGACATTTATTACTGCTCATCATTCTTATGTAAAATTTTGTAAGCTGACCGATGAAAATTGAACAAAAGTCCAATGCATTTTAATTTTTTTTTGTAATAAGTGATGTGTCATTGCGTATGTCCTTGCATTGGTAATCAAAACTTACTTTGACATGATTACAACGTGTCTGAGAGTTAAGTGTTATTGAGTCATCAAGAGTTTCAACCCATAAGAATGCATATCATTTTAAATATGCGCCTCCTTATCCTTAGAAACAAACACAATCAATGCTTTTCATTTATCCACTTGAATCAAACACTTTAGTTTGACTTATCAAACATCAGGATTGCTTGATGATTCTATTATGTTATCATGGTTTCTTTTTCTCGTTCGATCTTTTCTTTCTTCGAAATTTCTATCGTATCATGAAGTAGAAAGATATGTCAACAAATACTTTGACCTATAATGGCCTATCTAGAATCGGAGTATAGCACAAATAAGAAAAACATCAAGAGAATGGAAGAACACAAAAGTACTACGTAGTATATATTTAATGTAGCTACACGTGCTACTCAATCTTCTAAGGATTGTGAAACTATCGGTCAACGTTGTTTTTACAAAGTGAAAGAGAAGAAAAGCGTTCGGTGCATACTAGTTTTTGCCTGCAGTATCATCATGTGTGTACTTCTTGGTCTTGTCATCATCTCGTATATCACCTATCGTTCATACAAATGTTTGTTTCCTACACCAAATATCGATTCTTGTGGGAAATATGTTCTTATTTCCGGGTTTGATTCAGGATTTGGACACGGATTAGCTGTTGCACTTGATCAACAAGGCTTTCGTGTTCTCGCTGGTGTCTTGCTTCCTGACAACGTGAGTTCGCTTCTAAATACACTTTCATCGAATGCTACCGTCTTTCGTCTTGATATAACTAAACAAGAAGACATTGATGCCGCATTTGAACTAGTCAAAGAAAAAACACCAGTATTGCATGGACTTGTTAACAATGCTGGGATTGCTGTTATCGGTCATATTGATTGGACATCGATGGACGTAATGCGAAAGGTAATGGATGTGAATTATTTTGGACATGTCGCAATGGCAAAGAAATTTCTACCATTAATTATCGCCAAACATGACTCACGTGTTGTTAATATTTGTTCTGTAGCTGGTTTTCTGTCTTTATGGAGCATGCCAGCTCATTGTGCATTAAAATATGCGTTGGATTCGTTTTCTGATTGTCGTCGTCGTGAAATGTTTCCATGGGGTTTACGATTCTAGTGCTGTTGAACCAGGATTTATGTGAACACCGATCATTCAAGGAGGTCCAACATCTTATTCAGAGTTTTTGACAACACTTCCAAGCGACGCTCAAGAACGATGGAGAGAAGATTATTTGAGAACTAAATTTGATTCTGTCAAAGTCAATCCACTTTTGAAACACGCTGAAGATCCACTGAAAATCGTCCGAGCCCTTGAACATGCTGTTATGAATACATCTCCACATATTCTTTATCGACTTGGATGACGATCAAGTTTTTTTTTCTTACCCATTGCTTGTTTACCTACTTGGATAGCTGATTGACTTCTCGCTAGATTAAGTAATGCATCTGCTATTCCTGAAAGCGTCAAGAAACAACAGAAAGATTGACGATACCTTATTGAAAGTAACTTTTAGTGTTCTTTTTTATCATGAGTAGAAAGAATATAACTTTTTCTTTTCATTTAATAGAATAAATCTATGCAATGTTTGTGAACACCAAATTTAAAATTCAGATGAATCATGTTAAGTATTATTACAGTAATTCAATGTGATGAAACAGCTTGTTTCATGGACGATGTGTCTGCTTTTGTCGGTGTTAGCAGGAATTACCATCGACCTCTTGTATACTTACACTAAAATCTGATGACGTGAAACTTTTCAATATTAAGCAAATCAAATTAATGGATCAACTGTTGTTTGTTAAAAACCAGTTGAAAGTAGGGCAGTCGACGTGTTTGTAATGATGTGAACAATATACTTTGTGAGAATCTCATGATCATATCCATAATAACCCGTGTGATTTAATCATCAAAAAAGTCGCCGGTTAATCGATGGTGAATCGACCATCTCTTAAAATGCATCGATTTTCAGAAACATTCACTTGGTTTAATATAGCTTTCGACTCTTTAACTATTTCTTTGCTATTAAATAATTAATTACTTTGGTGTATCTTACGTTAAAAATATCGCAATAAAATGACAATGAACAACTCTTTTCTGAACATTTAGTAAAAAAATCTCATGTTTCTTTATATCGTTCGTAATAATTGATACTCATGGACACTATGTATGATTCACTTGATCATAATCGGAAGTCTCTATATTTACATTTTCTGCACGATTTTTATGGTCAATATGTATTTTCACGTGAGATATATATATAAGTAGACACATATTTGGATGTAGAAGATTGTTAGATTCCATCATTCAGTAGACTCTGCACACGAGTAGGAGTATCAGAGTTAGTGTGTCTATCTTGATGAGTGTAAAACGACACAAAACCCCCGGATGCAAATTCTACAACTGAAAATTCTCTGTATCTCTTGAGTCATAAAATCTAAAAGTATTGACAGTATATAGGGTTATAGAGTTTCATCCATGTTTAGGAAATGAAAGTTTGAGTCACATTGAAAGCATGCACAACTGAAAAAACACCCATCAAATATGCAATAGAAATCTATTTAGTTGATAGTTTTCTGATCGATTGAATTCAACATGGCTGTAAAATCTTCTTAGTCTAGTAAATGAACGATGACTCACCCGGTTCAATATATTTTCCTATAAAAAGCTACTTCAAGAAAGGAGGTCACCCTTTTTTGTTCTGGCCTGAAATTTTCTCAGTGAAAGAGTATATGTATTAAATATGTTTACTAGATTCATAGATAGGATTGTAGAATGTGCGTCAGTTATTTTTCTTGTTCACACTTGCTAGTCTTGATCACATATTCCAAGGCCGAGAAATCGGACGACAGAAAGTAGTCGAAATCGATCGGAATCTATATCTGATTATGTTGGATATTATGGTATTCCGATTTAATCCGATCGGATTCTGTCGCATGTGGGCAAGAATCCAGTGACCCGGAATCCGACAAACATTGGCCAGGGAAAGGATCTTGTCGGATCCGACATGTTCCGACTAAAGGATCTTCCCAGATCCTGCCAGATTCTTCAAAGGAACATAACAGATCCGACAGGATCCGATCGTAATCAGCATTGGACCCGTCGATACGTATCGATACACCAGTACCCATGACTAATTTTACCACCATATTGAACTAAAAGCCATAGTAGTACAATTAGGGACACCGTAAATGACCAGGAATCACGGTAAAAATAATAAATGGGGTCGTTCACGATCGTATCTCGCCATAAAACACGTTTAAAACATAAAAACCACCAAACAAAAAGCCATTTTAACTCATTTTACAAAAAAAAGAACCTCAAAGGGGATTTTATAATAAACTGCATCATCCACGTGAACCAATGGCCTTTGCGAAAACGATATAGCTCTGAAACGCGTTCCAAGACCTTCCGCTACATTGATCCACTCATTTGGATCGAAAAAGAACGACGTTATCAAAACCATTCAATGCATTACTCACACTGAGCAATGCACTTCCCTTAAAGAACACCACATCCGAAAGCGCTCAGACGGGTTTCCTTATCATAATCCACTCGATTCCACCGAATAATAAGTAATATCGATTACTTACCAACCACAATGATTATGAAAGCGTCATCGAAAACTCGGAAAAGTGAAAAAAAAATAGTAAAAACATCTTTTAGCGGACACAGCTTTTCACAAAACACTTCCACATGTAAGGCACTTCCCATATGAAAACTGATATTCTATTCGGACCCACGCATCTGAATAATCTATTCCAAGCTTCTATCAGAATCTGGATTTAACTTGAACTGAAACCTATACGTGTGAAACCGTCAAACTCCCATGACTGGTATTCTGGCGAAGGAGACTTCCCCCACGAAAAACGATAACGCATTCGGATTCACAGCCATCGATAATCTTGTGCAGACTGTGATCTGAATTTTGAACGGTGGTGAATTAATAAATCTTGGTTAGGAGAGTGAGTAGCCCTGGACCGGATTTAATCGAAAGCGATCAGATTCTGTTGTCGGTATTGTTCGGATTATGAATGTCTCCGACAGAATCCGATGGCTCACTTTCGACCTGGGTTTAGTTCGTCTAAATTCAATGATAGAAAATGCAGTCGTATTTATAGAAGAAAAATGAATGACTTTCCATAAGTCCTCTTTCCATCGGCGATATTCTAAGGCTGTTCAAACAAAGGGCATCGAATAATATCAATCAAACAGCTTTATATTAATCGCAAGAAAATGTTCTCTCTTAGATTGACCTACTAACTTATATCGAGCTGAAACTTCATTTTTAGTCGGCTTCATTTCTTTGTTTCTTTAAACGCACTCTAGATCAAGCGTCAGATGATATGAAAGTGCAAAAGAAACATCTCACTTAGTAACAACTATCTATCATCAAGAATCGATTTAGCTTTTTTTGTTGACGCGAACTCTTTTGAACTGACTTGAACTTAATCGTTCGATTATCTTAAACTCACAACAACACTTATCACTAAAGTCAATTGCTACGATGCATCGGAAAATCTCATCCAAGCTGCGAATATGTGTCTGCTCTGATTGCCTGTCAACTCTGAAATACGTATAAGCTGCGAATACGCGACGCGATTCCATTGATCTCAGATTGACGCAGCTACATACCTAATAGAATGTGAATAGAGAAATATGTCATGATGCACCTGAAGTGATTAGATCACAAACGAAAACTGCAGTGATGTCCAGCTTCGTCATTTTAAGAAAGTATGCGTTTTAAATTATATTTCCTAGAAGACATTAAACATCACCCCAAAACTTTAAGGAATTTCGAGATAACAAATCAATGATTCAATATTGACATGTGTGAAATGTTGTATATTCAATTTTTCAATGAATATGTTCGTTTCAGCGAGTCCTTTTTTACATTGTTAGAGTTAGATGAAACCGTTCGAAATCGGGAAGTACCTGTTCATCTTCATTTTGTCTCTAACTCAAATGTTGAAGTTCTTATTCAAGTCAACGGATATTGACACTAAAATTGACATTCATCTTAGATTACAACAACGTGTGAAGCTACGATGTAAACGATGTGAAATATTTTAGTTCTTTTCAATCGAAAGACAGTAAAGTAAGCCGAGATTATAATACAGTACTTTTACCAAATAAAACATTTTCAAAGAGCTGTCTGTCGGATTTTAGTATTGAGGGTTTTCAAAACATTTGTACTAATTTTTCATGATTTCTAAATTGATTAAAAAATCGTCTTGGTTTAAAAGAATATTATGAATAGTATCCTTCAGTAAAATCACACGAATTGCACGAAACTTCGGTGCTTTCGAAACTTTCGGAAGCCAGCGCTGTGTGATGTAAAAATGACGGCTGTATGATAGCAAAAGATTATTTTGTATGAAGAGTTTCTCAATTAATGGCGATGTCATTAAATTAAAAGTCGAATTCATAATTACGTTTATGAACAGATATTTGCATTGGCATGTGAGTGGACGTGATAGGAACATAGATCAAGGTAGATTACGAGTGTGAATGCTGGTGTTCACTCTTTTTCTTTTCACCTTTCCTATTTCCATCGCCACATTCATACCCTCAGTGAGTTGCAAGATCGACTGGAACTCGCCTAATCTCGGATATCTGGCAGAAGGAGGAAGGTTACAAGATAAGTATGCATTGTGATGGGAAAGCACTCGTTATAAGCCGAATCACCTTATTTTAGACTTTGAACAATTTAATTCTCTATTACACTAAATATCACAAGGTCAATTCAAACTGATGTTCGTGTAGTCTATCGAACGAGCAAATTCTTTTCGATGCAGTAATTCCAAATAAATTAAATATCATCTATCTTACGTGTGAAGATCAATGTTTAAAACGTAGTTTATTCGATTTTGATTCGTTTCAGTTAGCAATCATATTTTATAATCCACTTTTTTTTCCAATGATAGATCATGATCAAGATTATCATTACTATCTATTAAACATTGTCCTACTACTAGAAGTAGTATTAGTATTTACTATTAAGTTCATTAGCAACACAATGTACTGTGTAGAAAACATTGTTAAACGTACCGTACTGAAATATCATATATGATACATTCTATCATATTTCAAAAGAAGTATCCGTAAATCTGGCTGAAATCAAATAATGATATGTATGTCACTGAACAATTAACCAAAGTACTTATTTTGGTCCAACAAGCATATTACTTCGAAATATTTGATAAGGAAAAAATCTTCCCTGGATTATTTTTGAATTGAAAACAAATAACAACTTCAATTCATTCGGCAAGAACGAAATTTTTCCATGATTCTAAACTGAATGTTCAAGTAGTTGATAAATCGATGCAATACGCGTAGCATTGACATTGAGCAATCAATTTTAATTCAATTAAAACATTTACAAACAGATCGCGAAGCTTCAATGGTCCAATGTGTTCATTATCTGTCATACTAAATTGTTCATATGTAACACTCATGTAGTACAATGCATCGATGGTAATATTTGAACCGAGTGACATTTCAAAAGGAATTTTTATTTTTGTTAATCAGAACTAAATTTTGAAAATTCTTCGAGCTCAGTAATACCGTGTCTATTGTTGTGGAATGTCTTTTATTTAACAAACTGAAAGTAATATTTTCTAAGTGTCATAGGATGACTAATTCTAAAATGTTTCGCAGTGACTTTAGTGAATCAGCCAACCTCGAATGAATGATCAAATCGAGGAACAGTCAGTGAAGTATTGTTGCTTCATTCGAAACATGTATCATGTATAAAGATTAAAATAAACATAGACAAAACTAATTAATTTTTCTTCTTCATATCTTATTCTATTGTCATTCAGGCCTAGTTGAATAATAGAGATCATATCCTAGATTGAGTGAATTTATCTGATTATGTTGAAAAGATGTTATCTTTGAAATGAAGACAACTTATCTGCAACATCTCGTATTTGATGTCTGAGCGAGAAAACATGGTTTTTTCTTCGACAGTAGATAGAATCATTCATATCAATACGTCGTTTCACGTTTTCAAGTATTCACATTCTGAATTCGGTTTAAAATTTTAATTTAATCTTCAAAAACGAACAGTTCTTGGCAATGACTATCAGATAAACGATATTGAACAGAAAATTTCGTGACCATTTACTTTAACTCTTGCGTTGAAGTCGTGCTCAACAGAATCCTTCATAGACTAAAAATTTGATAAGACTTGATCTGATTTACTGACAAAATATATTTTCAAATTCAATGTTGAAGTCTCTTCATCAATCATCGTTAATGGAACGTATGTTTATTGAATTAGAACTACATCCTAACCGAATCATCTGGACAATATTCGAAATAAACAGCAGACACACGATTATTTTATTTAAAAAAGCGTTGAGATTTGTCTACGAGAAATATATATATATGTGCAAGCCAAGAGAACATTAAAAGATTTCTATATTGCAAATATGTATGATTGATGATAGCTCGAAATGATAATAGCGACTTTTGAGTATAATATTACTGAAAAAACAATGTTTTCATAATTAAGTAGATAACATCGAAAGCTTGTGTTGGTCTACCAACCAAACCCATCGGATCAACTGACAATATTTATGTTTGTCGTAATATTCGCAAATATGTATATATTAGCAATTTTAGACATTCTTTTCTCAGAAATAAAAAAATTCAGTATTCCAATGTAAATGTTCGATTTGAATATACAGCATGAATGATGTCTGTCAAAAAATATGATACTCATCTGTTTATTAGTGTCTTTGTTAGACAATTTGAATATATGATTGACTCAGATGATTTCACTTGAGTCGACTTGTGATTAGAACAAGCAAATCTGTATGCTTTGACCATATTAACTGATGCTGTCTAGTTCGTGCTTATGGAACTCTGCCTCATTTCTACAATGAATGACTGCAAATGAGATGCATCCTGTTGATACTTCCCGAGAATCTGCGACAAGAATATAAATGAGAATGTGGGCATGACTTGATCATTACTTCTAAGGCTAAGTTTAAAATTTCAATGGTCTTTTTCTTGCTTGAAACGATGAGGATAATCATGGAAAGAAAATCATTAATACATCGACGGAGCAAATGAAACATACGGCGCGATATTTGTATGCGATAATGAATGAATTCATTGTTGTTTTTCATTAAAACTATATCAGATAAGTTGAGAAACGAGTTTTGAGATTATTTCAGGCTTCCGCTATACTTTCCTTTTCTCTAATGAAGCCTCAAAAGGCCCGTCATAGACACACAGATATACATTTGCATACGTCAAAAATAGGGAGAAGACGTTTTTTTTCGTTTCTTTTTTTTTTCTCTCGACACAAAAGAGAAGAAAGAAGAAGATAGAGAGAATAAAATGAGATGATGACGATGGAAGGACGTCTTTCTTCTATAACCGATAAATCGCACAACGCATTCGTCCTAATTGAAGAGGGAATATCATTTTATGCCTAATAACGTAAGTGTAATGTAAAAGAATCTTTTTATTCTTAATAAAATATCAGGATTAAAAGTAATATTCGCAAGAATGTTCCCCTCTGGTTGTTGCAAGATTATATTAATTTTTTCCAGATAAATGACGCTGTCCGCTAAAACATTTGCGTTATTTCAAAAACTAGACGAGTACGAGCCAATTGCACGTTCAGTTCGAAATATGTTTGTCATTCGGTTCGTCTAATTTGAACAAAGCTTAGGAAATTTCAAATCACTTGAGCATTTCATTGAATTATTATATGTTTATCGAAGGACTTTTTTCTGAGCTTTTCCTTGGGAATCATCAACATGATAATTCTTTATAAAACTGTCTGTTTTCTTTATTCAATTGTTTGTCTCGTTTCATTGTTTATTTTGATCTATTTTGATCGAAGATGAAGTAAGCGTCTCGAATCTCGAAGCTCGTCCATGATAGTTGTAACAATATTCAGTAGAAAACTATCGATTAAGTTGCCGATTCGTTTTTTTCGCTCTGTGTAGAATTATTAGCTTTTTTTTTCATGCAAAGTAGTACTATAAACTGTGTGACAGGCAAAAAAAGACGAGAGGAAACACTTCTTATTGTGACACATAATCAGTGTCAGTAAGAGAAGAAAAAACAAGATATGAAGGTTATTGGGAGAAAAACGTTGACCTCAGATTGAAAGCAAACAAGAACAAAAGTGTTTGATTAGCTCTTTTTAGGGAAAGAGAAAAGAAGTTGCTCATGATATTTTCTACGCTATTTATTATAGACGATGCTGATGAAGATATATCTCGTTGTTTTCTTCTTCGAAAAAGAATACATTTCCATTTATATGTAACTTAATGAAATCAGTCGACCAAACAATGACAAAAAAAGAAGAAGCAAAAGAACTATTGATTTGTCTAACGAAATCTCTCACACCTCATTCCAGTTTTCAGCCGAGCTCATCACGGATCCTGCGCCGGAGGCAGTTCCGTCTCTTTTTCTTTTTTCATTACTATTATTATTTTGATTGTTTTCTTTTGCCTGCCGCCTAAGTGCACAGTTACACAGACATGAAGAGCTAGACCAGAAAATAAAGGACAATCAAGAAAAAAGCATAGTATTGAAAATAAATCCTTGTCTCTTGTTCCCTGCTATGAATTCCTTCCCTAGCGTACTACTCATTATCATCATCACGGGCATGATCATCGCTAATGATTGCTCGGGGTGATCTAATCTCATTGTTAATAGTCATCTTAATGTGCTAGAAATTTGCGAGCATATTGATAGTCCATTTGTAATAATTGTTTATTGATGTGTGTAATGAAGCAACTCAAGTAGGAGTTCTTTTTTATCCTTCCAATTGATACTTGTTCTCAAAATGAAGAACCAAAACAAGAATATAAAAGATTGGAAACTATTTTTAGAAATAGGAAATAAAGAGAAAACATAACGAGTTTTAGAGAAAAGAAAATAAGTTGAGAGCAATGCGATCCACTCTCGTTCGTCCTACGCAAGAAAAGAACAGATGAGCATCCGACAGCTTATAGACTCTGGTAGATTCTGGAAGAAGAGAAACGTATCAATAGCAAACAACATACAAGTCATGTTAATCCCATGAGCATTTAGAAAGTAATAGTTATGTATGAGATGACGTTTTCTTTCTTCTTGTTCTTCTTCTTTTTTGACAATAATCACTAGCGTACAAGTCTACATTTTCACATGACAACATATAATTCACATTATTTTCATTTTATATAACTAATAGGTTCTAAGCTTAATTAATATCTTTAAGGGAAAAAATGCCCGTCGGTAGTCATAAAAGAAAATATGAAATCATCATATATAATCCCATGAGAAAGCTAGTCATTAGAAGAATGGATTCAATCAAAAATTATCGTTCATATAACACTGAAGATATGCATAGAACAGTTTTTTTTATGATGAATTCATCAAGATTTTCCTTTCATGCCTTTTGCATTCGTTATGTTATTAATATTCCAAGGTCACATTATGATGAACACCAGAAAGTCCAATCGACTGTGGCAAGCAGCTGTCATTTATCAGAAAAAGAACTTATGCAGATATTTATTAGAAGCTAATGGAAAATCTGTGCTCGTTGCTTCTCATCATGTATTTGAGTGAAAAGAAAATAAAATTATATACGTCACTCTCATTCATATGTATCACATTATGACTATTATGAGTTTTGGTAACAATCTCAGAAACGCACGTAGTATTTTTCTTCTATCAGGAAAGAGAAAGAAATATTTTATCCGTAATATGAATGAACAAAAACGGAAATTCACTCTCATATATTAAGTGTAATTGAAGAAATGAAAAGACTAAACGTAAATTAGTTTACTTGAAGTATGACATATACTACAGCTACTTGCAGCAAACATTCTACAAAATGCTAGATGATATGAAAGACCATTGAGAATTGTGTTTCTAAGTCGTAAATGTTGAAACTCGAGAAAGACGGATTTTTTTTTCATTGTTTTCTTTTTTCTTTTAGAAATCAGTATGAGTCATGTTCGTTCTTTCATACGACAATGCTGATTCTTAGATGGAGTTCAACTATTTATATTGTTTTTCTTCTGTCGAGTAAGTTCACCGTTTTGTTTTTTTCGTTGCCACATACTTGTGTTTCGACAATCACTTCTCATATTCGATTACTTTTAGTTTATAAATCAACAACAGTCCATTCGATTCATTGTTGTATCGGTGATAGTACATGTACAGCGAAATCTGTTGTGTGCCATTCAAATGTTTGTTTTAAATTAGGTACGACTTATCTATGTAACAAATATTCATAGTGATTTTCGGTTTTTGTTTATCGATGCTGTTCTAGTCTTTGAGAAAATATCGGAATATCGTGGATGTATGGAAGACCTTATCAATTTCCTGAAACTTACCAATATAGGTGGCCGAAATCTAAACGATAATAGTATAGCTAATGGGGGATCATCGAATGATCAATGTCAAAAACTGAATACGCAAGGAGCTGGAATGTCTCTATGTAAATGTACCAGCAATCTATGTAATTCATCATCCAAATATTCTTATTTCTCATATTCGATTTTGATCTTTATTATTTTTGTTGTTCATCTATATCCTTGCGTCTTTCTTTCATGATTATTTTCAGCATCAAATATATATTCATTGACATCGGCTCTGCCTATTATTATGCATTCATGATTTTTCATCAATAATAGAATATAATTATCAATCCTAGAACGAAATCATTGAATGACGAAACAAGAACTTTTCAAAAAACGAACGCACCCCAACTTTTGCGACTCGTGAACATCAAACCTGTTCAATTTTTTCACATTTTGATTGAACGCAGAATATATTTACCTAAGGTTGACATCAAAGATAGTCGTATTAATTGTAATATATTATAATAAATGCATGCAAGTTAATCAAAATCTCATCTAGAACTAACTTGATGTATTAACATCTTCCCTCGTTGTTGTTTTGTACTTGCGATTCAAGAAAAAAATTTTAACAATTGTTTGACCTCTTCAGCACTTACTCGAGTTGTTCGTACGTGATTTGTATGCTTCTTGCTTTTTTTTCTAATTTACTAGTAAATAACGAGTCCTAATTAAAACAATAATTTATTATGAACGACTGAAATATGGTATTTTACAATCAATTAAAATCCATCCATGGATAATTTTTGATAAATCAAGACTGCAGGCAAGGGAAAAAGAAATATTAAGCAAACTTTTTCTAGAATGATCAACGTTCTACGAGATTAGTTTTCATAGAAGAAATTAACACGTAATTTGAAAATTTCTTTTTTCGAGTACATGAAACGAGTAGATTGAAAACACATTTTGTCATCGTGATTAGTATCAAGAATCAATGATCATCTCATTGACCCCGTGCTGAAATGTAAAATTGACAAAAGACAATCGAAACGAATGATTCGATTCAATCAGACCTACTCTTTGAATCACCATTCGAATTAAATCGAATTTAGAATCATACTATTCGTTCTATCGCATTGTTATGAAATGTATCAACTATACACAAAGCAGTCATGGCCAAATTGCAATGTCAGAGATTGACGCATTTTTAAAACGATTTCAATCTGATAATTACCATTTTCTTTTCCCACTACGTATAACTAATGTCATCGATGTGTGTCTCTGATAGGAAATAATTCATAGTGAACAATGATTTGAATCATTTGAACGAAAGAAAGAGTGTAAAAGTTATCCGTTTCTAATTACATGGTCAATAGTTCTAATATTGATGAAGAACTTTAGTGGTTTAGTCATCACAAATTGAAAAGCCATTGAACATTAGGTATTGTGTAATCTCATACGGGATGTTTTGGCAACTTCAATGAAAGAACAAAGTTACTCCGTTAATTGAAAAGACAAACGAATTCTCAACAGAAACATTGATTCAGTTTATAATAATTATATAAGAATGTGACAATGAAGGTGCGTACGTGACTGTCATTGCTGTTCATTACGACAATTGTAATTTCATCAGCTAAAACCATCATTGTTCTACGTTTTTTTCGTTACTGTTCAAATATTCTTTTGCTGATTTGATACTATCTTTTCGTTGATTGATGAACTAGGTTCAAAACAGAGCATGCTGCTTATGCTTGTCGAATACCGAAAGTAAACATACAAAATAACTATATAGTACGAATTGATTTTTTGAAGAAGACAATCAGATACAGATGCATTTTTGCCATGAATGAGTTAGTACGTCTTTGTTGTTAGATGATTAGCGTACTTTCAACAGGATTTGACAATGCTTACGTGCTGATTAACTGTCATGATAATTAAAAGAAAATCCAGAATTAAAACTTATTGTCTTTGAAGTTCTCTCCTAAAGACTAATCAGAAAGAATTTATTTTATATATTTATCCGACCAAAGCTGTTCCTGACAATTGTATTCAATGCAATGAAACCTCTAGATTGAATTTCCTCAGATAAATTTTATTGATAATTATTCAATAAAAACCAAAGCTTAACTTACTCGGTAGAATCTTCTCTTTACTTCAAATAGATCTTATTAGGTTTGCAGTGTCAAAGATGTTCATGAATTTTAGATTTAGAACAGTTTTAATTAACTGACTGATAGAGTATGAAAACTAGTTTAATGGCATTTCGCTGAGCATCATGTGTTGATAGTGTTCAACAAACGTGCTGTAAAACAAACTCTAAGTATTTACACATACATTGGCTCATATGTTTTTAAATTCCACGAACATTGGTCTGTTGCATTATTTATGGAGCGGGATAATCAAACCGAGATTAGTACACTTATCAACATTTCCAAATAGCACACAAGGACATCAATATTCTCGCCATTCTTAGTTCATATTATATGAAGTAGATATGTTCCTAGCGTAGAGCGAGAGACCTTTACTCGCCGTCATTTTCTTGGTCCCATAAGAATCTGATCGATATGGAGATTAGGAAGAGATAACAAGAATTAGTTTCTATCAAGAAATCGTATTAAATATTCTATGAATATAATTTCAATATTTTATTATTAAAAAAGCATTCTAAGCAAATCAGACAACTTTTTATGGATTCGTCTCCCATGACAAAATACTTGTAAGAGTTTAATAAGCTTAAGTATTAAATGAAAAATTTGAAACATAATCCTTGTAGGAGTAACATGTTAAACAAGACACGATGTTCTTATATTTTTCTTGAACAGAGAAAAATTTCTTCGTGCAATAGATTTTAAAATAATTTTCCTTACCATCACGAGCTTCTTGGTCGAGAGTTACAATTGGGAATTATTTCACATATGATAATGAATGAGACTTTGTTGATAGGCGACCTTGCGTGTCTCTGGAGTCCGTCTGTCATGAATGTGGGCAAGTCTGACGAGCAAACACAAATTTCTACTCCCCATAGTACACTGTATTGCGTTCGTGCTTCACAATGATATTCTTCAACTAGTGCAATTAACGTTGAACGGATCATACAGAATTATTTCTAATGCTAATGACAAGAAAATAGTAAAAACGCTATAATTAACATCATCGATCGTATTGAAGAAAAAACATCAATTTAGATTTTTCATGCTGCCAAATGTTATTGTTCTAGTTGCACGTGTCATTTCGACGAGTTAAATGAAGAAAATTTTGCTTACAACAATATTCAAGTCACAAGTTGGCACACATTACAAGAAGAGTTTTACTCAACTAACTTCTCTGCATGAGTCTATTCAATTTTTAGAGAACATAAACATGAGAGAAATAATGTAAAATCTATTAATCAACAAGTTCGAACAATTTTAGTTCCAGAAACAAAAGCAAATGTTTGACGGTATTATCTGAAAACTAATTACGAATAATAATTTTCATACTTTTGAATAAGACTCACGCCAATAGAAACCTATTTCAAAATGACATTTGAGAGTTACCGAGTGCTTCTATATATGTGTTCTTTTATTACGGTTTCTTTAAGATTTTAATTACAATTGAAGAATAACAATTAAATCTAGGGACCAGTAAAAAAAAGTCATCTCTTTATCATCTTCTAAAGTATTTTTTGATCGAAACAATTACATATTCCAGTAGTGAAGAAAAGTTTCGCTCTTAATTAAATGCTTCGAACATATTTTCAATTTATTCGTATGAAATCATTTTTAACTAAGAGTTCGAATTTCTTCATGTAAACAATCGATTGGTCGAACATGCAAAAACAAATAACGAAAACAAAACTAGACCATGAAGAAGAACACATCATATTGATCTATGTCTTCATTTTGTTCACTGACACTATCGAACGATGTTACGGAAATTGTCGATGAAATTAAAAGATAAATGTATTTCTGCTGTTGACATTATATTTTTCAATAAATAGAGAACACTATTCAATGTCAAAGAGGTGAATTATTAACAAGGAACCATTGTTGTTCTCGATGTTGATACAAGAAAGAAACTTGTCTTGTGGACAAGTTCTGCATGAATTATGCTCAGCAATATAATGATTCTTTTATCCCTAGATGGTTCTAATCATAATTTCAACAATAACCATTCTCCATCTAGAATTGATCGATAGAAATATTTAATAGAAAAAAACAAACGATGAACGACTCATTGATTACACAAGAAGAATGCAATTTGCCATTTTAAAATTCAAATCGGTTGTCTAAACAATGAAAAGAAACGAAGTTTTTGTCAATGGATCACAATTCGAAGAAGAAAATAATTTCAATTGCCATTATTTCAGACGCAGTCGAATTACTTTTATTCATCACAGTCTTAACCCTTTACGATTAGACTTTGTCATTCGGCAATATTGAAATAATGACAGCGCAAGTTTTGTCTTGAAGTGCTAGTGATACAAAAGAATTTCATGATTTGATGAACACCATAATACAGTTCAACACGTTTTCATAATTCAGAAGAGAAAAGGAGTTTTGTGTCCAAGGAAATGGTTTGATGTAGTGATTTTAATGTTTCAGAAGAGTATTAAAATGGTAAAAACTATATTCGTCAATGTCTAAGCATATGATATCAAAGACAAGTAGCCATTCGTTATCGTTTCTAGACTTCTTTTCTATAGATTTTATCACTAAGATGAATTATTCACAATAGTCGAATAATATTAAGTAGGAATGTTGCCGTTTGACAATATCCAGCCGACAAAAATCAAACTTTTGCAAAATGAAGTCTTGTGTCCTTTCATATCAATACAAGTTTTTTGGTGTTCTTCTTTCATGTATACGTTGATAGTCAAACATAACCTACCTATCTCTATGAACACTATTGATCAATGGTTCGATTGTTCGAGCTTCGACGCCATCATATATATAATATCGTTCTGAAAAAACTAATAATAAGTTTTTATCCTGTATGCGTCGACAAAATAACCTATGGATTACTCTACATAAAATGTCATAAATTCTTTTGCGACTGGTTTTTTTTCTCGGTCAATAACTAGGAGAAACAAGATCAGTTAACTGTAAGGAGGTCACAGTCAGATAGGTCTTGTGTCAATAGTTTTAGTTGTTAGTGCAACTTGTGATAGATGCATGAAGCTTCTGAAAGTGCTTTCAAACATTATTGAATATCACATGATGAGCATAGGAAGAAGTATTCATCTTATGTTCATCTGTCTGTTGGAGTTCAAAAGTGGAATGTTTGTGAAATATTTCATCAATGATCTCAACGGTTCGAATTCAGCCTATCATCTTTTCCAGGAAAGTCTGAAACTTTCAAGAAACGAGTAGAGTACATAGAATTTCAAAAGAGTCTTGTTCAAAATGTAGCAAGAAGCTTTGACATTGGCTAGAATCTTTCAAAAGTTTTCAAATTTAAAAGAATATCTGACTAACTTTGTCCTGTGATCGTATTTTGAAGAACATTCTCGGAAAAAGTATTTTACCATTGATCTGCAACTGACAGTGAGCAAAATTATATATGAGTTAATATGCAGGATTCGATGAAGAGAAAAGGTAGAAAATGTTGTAATTCGATAGATAAAGAAAACCTGAAATTTTCAATTAAGATTAATCCATTAGAGACATAATCGCTGTCTCATTTAGAGAAATACTCTTGTACTATTTCTATATAGTTACTTAAACGTGCACTCGAAGTTAACAGCACGAGTTTTGAGTAGACACGTTCGCAACTCTCTTTGGCAAATCCTGACAATCGAAAAATGTATTCAAAAATATTTACGACGTGACTTTGATTTGTCTCGAAAGAACTTGTTCGTATGACTTCTTGTGAAGTTGATGTGTGAAATGTGCAAAGTTTGACTGCTAGTATCTTATGATACAGAATTAGACCCTTGACAATCGTCTATTTTTGTCACATATTCATAACAAATATGCTAACAATGTTCAGAGTTGATATATACACACACACTGTGAAATGTTATCATTTCCAAAATATTTTTATTTCTAATTACTTTTCTACTAATTTATTTCATAGATTTAATGTCGTTCTACTTGAAAAGTTTATTCGTAGTAACTGATCTAACTCCAATCGATGACATCTTTTGTCTTGATGACAATACATGCCGTAGAGAGAAACGCATATAATGACCTTAATATGTATGTGATAAAGTACTGACTCGCACGCACTATTTTCTGTAGACAAATCTTTAGTTTATACTTGGTGAATTTCATCTGGAGTCAGTTTAGAGTCTTTATTAAACCTGTACTATTCTGATTCCATATAATCAATGTTATAAACGGTCAAGTAATTAGTACACGCAATATAAGATTCATTCACAGCATCACAAATGTAAAACTATCATATCTAGAATGAAAGGATAAAATCTGTAGTGCTTTAGAATGAGCGAAGCACGAATATCAATTAGACAGTACATATTTAGTGATAGAAATACATCCAATAAGAATCAATTCATCATTCCGTCAGAAAGACTATGGAGTGACATAGTTGGTTGATGAAATGTGTTGTTTGAGGTGTGTGTGGAGAGGGGGGCTATAGAATTTGGATTTTAAGTTGATTTCTGTATTTGTTTGTAAACTATATGAGTTTCACAGTTTCATCTCAAATTCACTGCACTCACAAACTGCTTGATGGGAATACTGTAGAAAAAATTAATGGGATACATCGCCTACAGCAGTAAATTTCTGCTGATCATTAGAAACAATTTGTCAGTACTCAATCATTTGTTCGAAAGTTTATGATATTTCGATATTCTCATCATTCAATCTTTGATTGATACTGTTGACTATCACGTTAAATTAATGTCTTTCAATAAACGTATTTGATGATTCGACACAATGCTTCAAATGAAAACTTGAAAGAATTGAAATGGATTGATTCGAAAATTATTCATCATGATGATAAACAACTTTACTAGTTTCATTTTCTTTTATTTAGATGAATCTAAGAAGATACGACTTATAACCGATCGAAACTTGAAGTTATTAAGTTTGATTAACTGAGAATTTATTCTCTCGGCATCGCCATTGATGAGTAGAACTCAGCTGTATCATGAAGTAATTGGTTTTGCTGATTGTAGAATGAACATGGATCATTTTTAAATCTCAACAGAGTCCTAGTAAATCAAAAATTGAATCTTGAACACTGTTTGATTCATCAAATTTCTAGCACTCGTGATTGCTCACGAATTACTCTTATTGAGTTTCGTTTTTTTTCTCTATCTAGGAAGTAGATTGGCTATTAGAATATTTTATGACGTTATTCTCATGTGAGCAGACCCGAAAATATTTGGTTTGTTTTTCTTCGTATCAACTACTAATTGCCGAACATATTGGTGTAAACGCATGACTTGATACATATTGACTTACACTTTCTTATTTACAAACGTTTTTTCCCGCATGCAAAGTTATAGTCGACCAAACAGCCGAAAAAATTATCATTTCTATTTATCATCGTCATCTGTATCGAAGTTCGTAGGTCTTGCTGTTGGCATGAGATTTTATGGGTATTAGAAAGATACGTGCGGTTCCCAACGTTTAAAAGAATGATTCGACATGTTTTTTTCTCCAAAAGTGCCAATTCAGTAACTCATTTTATTGGCAAAAACATGTTTGATTTCAGTCAAAAACGAGCGGAAAATGTTGAACTTTATTTAAAGATTCTAGTGCACGAATAAGAAGCAAAATTCGAAAAACAATAATATGAAACTATGTTTTCCATTTTAGGAACTTGGTTGGAGAGCTTGAGAAAGGTTGTCAGCAATATTTAGCATTGTAGATTGGATACTGTTGCCTTTGCACATTCAAACGATGAAAAACCTAACATATTTATCTACAAAATTATTCCGAAAATACTCCCGTTGTCATTTAATTTTAAATCCATAATAGTTTAGTATCGATCTTGGTAACAATGACGATATTTTCATTTGTCTTTGAATTAAAAAGAAAAGAAATTGTTTCTAAAATGAAAACCATCAACGACTGTTTCTCTATTGTACTTCGATCAAATGAGATTTTATTGGTACGTTTAAATCTGTTTAAATCTGCTGCCGAAAACATTTTCATCCAGTTTTCAACCAGGAAATCATGACAGTGGTCAATGATGATTCATGAAAACAAAAGTGCAAACATATTTTTATCGCGACTTTATCAAGTCATATGAAATTCTTTACTCAAGATTAACATATCAATTAGAAGAAGAATATTTCGTGTTTTCTGTACCGTTTTAAGGAGCTGAAGAATGAAAAGAAACTTCATTCGGATAGAATTACGATTCTGTGTGTTCTTATATACTCCTCAAGAGTTGTGCGTCTCTCTCTTTGATAGAAGAATTTCCTTAGTCAAAATGTTTATTTTCCAGTAGAGATAAAATCAACGTCTTTTGTTAGAAGCAATAAAATTTTATATTTATTAGTTATCAATCTATAATTAATGAAATAAAGTCGACTACTCTGGTCTATTCGAGTGTGTTAAAGAATGATGTTCATTGTTTATTTTAAGATCATTTAGGTTAAATTAAATGTCACTAGTTTTCGTTTGATCGAATCACTTTGATGGGCAACATCCGCCAGTAGACTGTCCCGGTGGAACGATGCATTGATATCCCGGTAGACAGGAACCAATTGAGTTTTGTTGACAAGATTGAATGACCGGAAAATTCGGTGCGTTTGGACATGAGCTCATTTTACAATCGCATGTCGGGCAACCATTCGAATCCAGAACAAGTCCTAATGGACATGGAAGATTACAGTTTGAAAGTACTGGACAAGGATTTTCGCATGAAGTCTTGTCGACGAATAAATAAATTAATGCACAAAGAAGCAAAATTGTCAGTCGATTCATTTTCTATTGGTTTCATAAAATAAGAAAATTTCACATTCGCTTCACCATTTTATAGGCAGTCGTGTTTTTCTAATTTAGTAAATGATGTTGATTCATGACATTTTGCTATTTCCGAGTTCAATTATCATCGTCGATTAATATCAAATATTTCGGTTGTCAAAAAAAATGGAAAATGAAAAATAATCACGATGTGCGAACGAAACGTGAGACCTCGATTCAAATAGGTTATATCTAAATAAAATATGTATCAACTGTTTTGACGTTCGAACTATTAGGGATGTAAAAGGTCAAGATAGAAGAACACAGTGAAATGGATTGGTTTCACTTTTGAAACGAATGTTGAACATGTTCAAACTTAAGAGAGAAAATAAAGGAATACAACTGAAACATATAAACATATTATTTTTTAAAAGATTTTTCATCATTAACTTTATCGTACTATCTTGTGTCTTTGAAGATGCTGTCTATGTACAGGATTTTTAAGATCATATTGGTAAGAGAAATCAATAAAAAATTGTCTGATTTGTCCGTTTTAAACGCTGCAAGTATGAGTAAGACTTGATAAAAAGTTCTTCTTCGACTGAAGTCGGACACGGTGATAGGGGAAAAGGCGACAAGTTCAAAACGAAATCATCTATTCTATTCACCATATTCATTAAATAAGCAAGAAGTAACAGAATTTATATATCTATTACAGATATTCAATTAGAATACTTAAATAATTAGAATTCACTAAGTTCGTAAATGCAACTATTCTGTCCTTTTAATACATGCTTTCATACTGAAGTTCAAGGCCAACAAACGAGTCCGTGGATCGTCTACCCTCTATACTATATCACTTTCAAGTACAGAGTAGCGAGCACACAATTAACAACATGGAATATCAAGAAATGAATGATGTCGTGATTAGGGATGGCACTTTAACTCTATTCCTAAAGTTAACGTGAATTTACTTTTTTATATTTATCACTATCCTGACTGCTTAATTGATGCTCGCTAGGCTCACTGCAACCTATGAGACGTAAAAGAATGATAAAATAAACTAGTTTCACTCGACTTTTAATCCCTTTAAACTTTAAGATCAAAGTATAAAGTTATTAAAAGTCGTTTTAAATTGTTTTGTTTTTCATTTATTTTTTGTCGTCTTATAGGTTGCAGAGGGACTAGCGAGCATCAATCAAGCAGTTCGGGTAGTGATAAATATCAAGAAGAAAATCCACTTTAACTGTGAAGTTAACGCTAAGTTAAAAAGTCACACTTAGCCATGATCGAAATCAAATATCATTAAGCAAAATAGTCATGCTAGGAAGAAAAAAACTACTAATATTGTCCAAAAATACTCTAAACATGTAATTCTGAATAATCTAAAAAAGCGTATAATTTGTTTTTTGTTTTGATGATTATTCAGGCAGAACGGAAAACAACACGATATAAAATACTGCAGAAAATCTGAAGTTTTCTTGTTCCTCCTGTTCACTGTTGATATGCTTTCGCTAGCAATCATACTGTTGGCATGTTCATTGGGCAGAAGTCAAGCATTGACATATGTTGGTGGTGTGATTCTGCAGAATACTGTATGGAGCAGTACTGGTAACTCAAATCCTTATTATCTTATCAGTGACGTTCAGGTGCCACGCAATGTCTTGTTGACTATTCAAGCAGGTGTACAAGTTCTTTATACTCAAGGAGACTTCGAAATAAATATCAAAGGATACTTGAAAGTGCAAGGAAATAGAACTAATCCAGTTGTTTTTTCTGGTGGTTTATTAACAAACGACAAATCAATGATAAATATACAATCGACTAATCTTGCACAAAGTTCGATCAGTTATGCCACGTTTACTGGACCTCAACGAGGATTACAACTGACAAGTGTCGCTGTTGGATTACCTCAAAATACGGGTACTTTAGTTATTCAAAATACAGCGTTCACTGCAAGTACATCCATCGAAGCAAACGGTAAGGTTATTTTGTGTGTTTTTATTTCTAAAGTTGTTCTTCCGAAGTGGGAACATTAGATAGATCTTATCATTTCTGTTCTCAGGAGTTGATCAGACATCTGAGTTCAATGCAAATGTTGAAATAGGAAAAGTATTGATTTTATAGTATGTTTTCTAGAGTATGAGTGAAATCTTCTATCACGTACTTGCATTTCATCACTGTGTCAATTGTGTTCTACAAGTCATTCTCAACATACAACTGACTTCCAACATTACTATCTTTACTGTACAAGGCGCTAGAAATCAAACCATTCCTGTCTCTTCTCGATGAATAGTATTCGAACTCAGTTTTTTTAATTCTTCACGTATTTTTGAGAGACGCATATGTTTCTTTTCATGTTGATATGCATCATATGATAGTAGGACAGAGAAAAAATATTGATGCTTTAGATTTTTCACCAGTTTTACTGCCTTGCCGTATCACTATCATACGACTAATATTAACAAGAATACGAGCAGTTCAATTTGAATTGCTCGAACATGTCTAACCTGGAACAATGCCAATGTCAAAATATTACCGCAAGAAATGATGTTCTTATTCGGACTTGGTCCCATATGATGATCTATTGTGATGAAACTTCTTCCCAAATCGATCATCATTCATAAAATACGAACGAGTTGATCAGTCTTGAGATATGCAGATAATTATTCACTAACAACATTCACTCTCGAGCAATCATCTGTTGCGAAACAATCCATTAAACAAAATGAAGTATCAGCGCTCATTTTTAAGATTTATTCATTGAATAAAAACCACGAATAATATCTAGAATACAACTCACGACTTCGAATCATACTGTGCTTTTACGAAATGACAAAGTTTTCCAATACACTTTGAAGTGGAAGTAGAAAACGCACAGTAGTGGTGGTTGTTGCCACGCGCAACCTGTTATCTTCTCATTGTGCACAGCACCCATGAATTCGCAGATTCACAATTAGATATTGAAAGTAGTAAAGTTTTAAAAAGAAGAAATATCTGCTTTTTATCACTATTAAAATCTATCTCCATGATTCACAAATATTGATAAATCGTTCTATTTATCTCGAATAAAATCATGAACTACGGTAATTCGTTTTATTGGGATCGAAATCAGAGATCCTCGATTGAGACCAACAAAGATTAGAGTTGAACGAAGGACTGCCCCGGAAATATATAACAGGTAGAGTGAGCGTATCATCGATTTTATGCTTAGTTTACGGATGCAAGTCATGTATAGGAATCCTTTTCAGTCTCACAAAATTTTCCGTCAATCAATCACATTCTGAAGAAACTTTAGGAAAGTATCTCTTCTATTCTGTTTGTTGATCACACTTTTCAATGAATTTTGTATGTTCTTTCCTATTCTCTATTATGTCTAAAGTGAACTATTAGCATGGATTCATTTTTTGTTCGAATTTTTCTTTTTTCAAATTCTTTAAACTCAATATTTATCTTTACTCTAAAAATTCACGAATATGCAAGTGTGCTAGATTTTTAAAAAAGAATTGAATCTTGAAAATGAGTAACAAAAAGAACATCTTGATAGATATGATATTTTATCTAATTACGTTACACATAGAAGTTTTGTATTCAACTATCACAAAAAGAATCGCTCGTAATCATTTCAAATCACCATTACAAGCAAACCGATGGATTACATTAGCTAATCTCGTTGCCAATGTAAATAATGCTCGGAAAATAGTTTATTTTCCATACTAATCATTATCGAATATCGAATTTTGAACTTAAGGATTTTTCCTATTTCGAGAAAAGAATTCATTTGAAAAATATTCACTACCAACAATGAAGCACGTTCCCAACGTGCTGTGTAATTATCTACAGTCTCTTTCTTATGACTGATGTTTGTTTTGTTTTCTGAATTCGATGACTAAAGAATGAGCTTTATATTCTATTTCTAGGAAACTATCCTTTCACAACTACTTATCCTTTGACTCGTAGTTCACCTGCTCCCTCAATATCGTTATTGTCATCAGTTATTAATGGTTCACTGATTTCAACCAGTAGTTCTTTCAGTGAATCGATTATTGTAACAAGCAGTACTGTTCTCTATTCAACTATCCGACCAGCAGCGATCGTTGATGGCATACAGTTTGTTGGCTCGCAATTACAAAATATTACAATTAATATTAATTATGTTCTTAATTATGTACCCGCTTTGCTTGGATTTAATGATTCAACCGTCGATAGTACAGTCGAAGTATATCCAAACTATTGGTATTTAACTCCTATCCAGGTTCGAATATTTCGAAGTGTGATTCGGGATTCATCGTTTTCAATGTCTTATCCTTCTTTTTACAATTATTATTATTACTATAATTGGGGAAATGTGAATATTCTTATGATTGAGGGCTCAACATTCAAGAATGTTTCCATTGATGCTGCCGGAATGAACTCCAATTATTACTACTACTCTTCAAGTATTCCTGTAGCTACTGTAACAGTGAACAATTCCATATTTAACAATGCTACTATAAGACTTTTTGGCTACGGAACATCGGCTTCATTTCAAAATTCGACATTTAACGGAGCCAATATCACGTATATAAATCCGTATCAATACTATTCCGCAGGATTAACTATGAAAAATATCAACTTTACCAACGGTAGTATGACTTTACCCATACCCATGGTCTACATCGCTTATTCGAATATTGGATTGATAGCACCGCCACTAGTGTTAGGTGATAACTCGGCCATCATATGCAGTACTATCTCACGTTCTTCAGCTATCGCACAAGCGAATACAACCGGACTTCAAACTACTAATACCATTATAGTTCTTTCGTCAATCAATTCCTTTGATACTGGTTTACTAGTTTCACCCACTGCTCAAAAAGCGAGTAGAATCTCAGCGTCCAATTTTGTTTCCAATAACGTTTACGATATCCAAAATCTAGGTCAATTTAATATTGACGGAACTAACAATTGGTGGGGAGTTTCGAGCAATTCATTAATTTCAAGCAAACTTTTTGACTATTGGGATAATACCAACTACGGAGAAGTTACCTATTCTAATTTCTCCACCACAAAATTACTCGCCGAAGCTAGCTGTCCATCTTACAATGTGTACACAATTCTAACACGCACTTTATCTGGTAACTAAGGTTAATGAACATTGTTTAACCCTAATTCGTACCGAACAATATTTTTCAAATAATCATTATTTTATAATTGACAATATTTCTTTCGCTATCTTTGAGTTTCTTTTTCATTGAATCAATAAAGTATTTCCTTGATTTTTTTTTCACTAGAACAAAGGATTCATTCAAAGCTAGATACACGTTCAAACTCAGTAAGAGACAATTATTGTTCAACTAGATCTACGTATACTAATATTTGACTTCATGATAGCGGATATCTACTTAATTCTGGCAGATATGTAGTCGATGAGAAGTATCTCAGTCGTTCTGATTGATTGTAACGGTCACGAACAACAATAATCCGGCTATTTTGATTCTATCATTGGGTTTAAAATCATATTCATCCTCTCAAAAAAGTCATCAACGCTGAGATTTTTAACGTAGTTACAAATTATCAGCTTTTTGCTTATTTTATAAAGTGTGATTATCCTGTATGTGAACGAATTGAAGCACTGTCATACGTTTGAAGGAAACAACTGAAAATCTATCTAAATAATGCTTGAACAATGTATTCTGTGATACTGTATTTTGAAGTGATGGAGAAAACATTTTCAAAAACTTGACGTTATATGTATATTCGCTGAACTATAATTTAATTCAATGAAAATATATTAAAAAGAATATTTTATCATATGACAATTCTCCTTCAATAACTCGTCATATTTTCTAGATTTCTCCACAAGAGAAATCGACAAAGAAATGGAAAGCTGAATTTTCAGCTCGTTAAACGAATTGTTGTAAGAAATATGGTTACAGTAAAGATTTGATCCGAAACGGACGAGAGTAATCATTAGTTATTCGAAATCAAGATCTAAAAAGTCGGTCTATAAGATGAGCAGCAATCAATTGAAGTTTGTTGCTAAGAAAGAATTTCCTTTTACCAGTTTTTTCTTTTCTTAAAACGATCCGTCTTTTGAATAAGCTCGTTTTCCTTTTTTCAACTTGTATAGAGACGGAGAAAATTGAGAAACAAAATCATTATACACTCAAGAATGAGCAATTGTTTCAAATACAATTATTCGTACGAATGACCATGAAAAGAAAAGAACAACTAGGAATCCTATTTAATTCGAGCGAACGTGTCAGACTTCAACGATAGACTGCTCACTAACAATTTTTTTCGTGCATGAAAAGTCTCGTTTTTCTGCTCACATGTCTATACAGAATAAGATTTTAATTGATTGCAAGACATAAAACTCAACAAGATAGAGTGAGCCCGATAGTTAAGATCAGTTGTTAATATGAGATACTCGAAGCGGTACAACATAGTGAAAATAATGCTTCAATATGCCGAAAAAAATCAATAGCTGTTGGTAAAATACGTATAGCCAAAATATCAGTTTTATCAAAAACCTAAGATTCCGTCATCTATCAATCCAAAAGTCGTCGGGTGTATTTAAATGTGATTTCTTCATGTTTATAAGAGACATGAATAACTTTACATTTCTATGAAAGATCTTTGTTAAAACTTTTCTATATTATCATTCCATTCGAATCATTCTTAGAAAACAAACATGATCTAGGAAATCGACATATAGTCTTTATAGTTTTTATAAGATGACAAGAACTTATGTCGCTTATCACTACGGAATCCATGTGCTACAACCGATAACTTATCTTCACTAAGCAGACGGAGGAAAGTATTGTATTTTGATAGACTATGCTTATTCTCCCACACTGTAATCCTTGTATTCGTCTTCCTTGCTTTGCTGACTTGCCGAAGGTCTTAATACACGAAGTCGAGGTTTGTTAGCCCATGGATTTGTTTTCTGAAGTCTGCCCGGTCCATGAATCCCTGTGATTTGTTCGCATGATCATCTTTCTAATCAACATGCTCGACAATGTAAAATCTTGAAAGTGTTTTTTACAAAGATGAGTTAATAGCAGAAAATGTTTGAACATGAATGTAATTATATATTTCGAACTCGATCTGTTCGATCAATCATCTGGGCAAATAAGCCGCACGAAATGTGTTGAGCTATACATTTTCAGATAGGCCATCAGCAAATCTTATCATTGTACAATATGGAGAAATCACAGTGGTCGCAAAGTGTGCTTGCCAGAATTTCGTTCAATTTTAAAGGAAAATGCTGAGCAGTAACTGAAGGACTTGATTCATTAAAAAATAAACATCAGTAACCGCGAGGAAAAAACGTGTGTATCTTCTACACCAAATCTGTCAACATGACTCTCCCTATCTACTTGAGTTTGCTTACGTTCTATGCGTTTCTTCCGTCTCGTTTTATGTTTTTTTTTCGTTTCTCACTGTTTCATTCTTTGTACTCGTTTTTCGTTTCGTATCCTTCCCTTATTTCTTCTCTGCTGTCTCTTTTGAAACGTGTCGCCCATCAATCTCATATTCATTTCCTTTTCTTTCTGTATCTCACACTTACCTTATTTTACCTTGCCCTTTTTCTTTCTTCGGTGTTCAGATTCACAAGCCTTTTTTCTAATCATACGTTATCTTCTTGATCTGTTAATTAAATCAGAGGTATACTATCATTGCTTAGATACTATACAAAATCGAGAATAGCTAATAGTGACATATCACTTTACGCTTGTTCTATAAACAACCGCTGTAACACTTCTCTGTTTAGGCGTCACAATAAACATTCATGATAAAAAGAACAATCGTTTTTTCTCTGTATGTTATACTCACAAAGGATCATACATTGCTGATTTAAAACTCTAATGCTCTTGCACGAACTCAAGAAAAACTCAAACTGTAGGCGCATGTACATCAGATATGTTTTGCTGATCGTATCCAAACAAAACGTGTTATTAAACTCATAAACAGTTCTCGAGTACGTGTGAGTTTAATGATTGTCTAACATTATACAGGTCAAGATCTAACAAATCTATCGTATGTAGGTTATTCTTATCCTCCAAGC
Organism: Rotaria macrura; assembly: GCA_900239685.1. Classification (NCBI taxonomy): domain Eukaryota; kingdom Metazoa; phylum Rotifera; class Eurotatoria; order Philodinida; family Philodinidae; genus Rotaria; species Rotaria macrura. The sequence continues at coordinate 55,236 of OENT01000701.1, forward strand.
ACAAGCTTGCAACCAGCAATCAAACTTCTTACTAGAACTATTGACTGATTCCTATGAGAGAGATGCATGGAAAATAGTATTAATATAGAGAATATTTGGATGTCGTCCAGTTTTCGTTTTCGTATTTAGGTTTTTAGTGAAAAACAAAGTTCTCGTTTTTAAAATAACTTCAGAAAAATTGTAGTATATGCCATTTATCAGTGAACATTAGATGAATTACAGAGACCAACTAACGCTTCTTCTTCTCAAATACAATTTCCTAGTCACAGAATCGTACAAAAATTTGCCACATTTTACTCAACTTTCTATATTTGTCTAGATACTACCCCAAAAGTCATTGATCGAGTTAGAAACAAACATCTCGTTCTACTTACATCATCGAAGCTTTTTTCTTTTATTCTCTGCAAATGTAGAAAGAAGAAATGCTTTTAAGCATTCACGTTTGTGCTCAACTTATTAAACGCAAAAACGAATTCACTCTGTATTTACGTATGCTTGAAACTATTCAACTTTCATAATCGGAAGTTCAGATATACTGAGAAATTAGATTTAAAGTTTTCTTCAATTTACTTACAAGGTGAACTTTCTTTTTCATCATTCAATAAAAGCATGCATCAATTGATATGGCGTAAGTGATTTAGCTATAATTCTTAAACAAATAAGAAAATGTTACTTTTTACTTAAGATTTCTATGTAAACGATCGTCGTCAACAAGAGAGTAAATGATTTTTTAAGATTTTCTTAAATGTCGATTGATTCACTTTGCTTTAGCTTTGATTTTGAACTTCGAAGTTTAGTAATCGCACACACATTTTTCAGTTTAGGTTAAGGTTTGTTTCGAGTGTTTGTCATATCGTGGAATAATATTCAATCATTTTTAAACATTCCATGGACTTCATTGTCGTTTCATGAATTTCCCCTGTCAACCAGTATTCATAATTCACTTTTAAGGCAGCATTACCGGTTGGTACTAATTGAACTCATCAACACTCGATGAGCTTGATGACTAAAATGATGAAGATAAATCTGGCTATTCTAAAATTGAATCATTGTCATCGTTGCCGTCGGAGTTCACTTGAAATGACATTGATGAATATGTTTATTCATTTTCATATTCATCGAACAATTCAACGTAATTGCAACATATGAATCATTAGGGCTGACATAATCTTCGACATCTAATCCTTATCGTTAAGATCAAGTGAGAAATTTGTGCATCTTTATTTCCTATATTCAATGATTGATATCACTCATGATTCAAAAAGAGTTTAGCATTCAATTTTCCTTTCTTCTCCGATGACTTATCTCTCTCTTTTACTGATTTTCTAATTTTGATTTCAACTAAGTTTGCGCTACTATTTCTTCACCAAACCAAACTAGATCTCTTGATAGACATCATTGAAAGAAAAAAAAACGAATCAATTCTTCCTACAAGACCACGGTCCTCTAGTATGGATTTCACATTATTTTTCGAAAGAAATCTTCTAGTGAGAGAAGGGAGCGTGTTTATGTGCTAATTATTCGCACTTTATCAATGACAATGACAAGTATGTATGCTAATCATCCAATGTTATAAATACCGTTTTATCACTGGCAAGTATCTCAATCACAGAAAAGTTCTCATCAAGGTTTTTCTATTGATAAAAAAATACTTTCATCTGACAGAACATGTTATTTCAATTTCAGAACGAAATTCTCAACCCTATTGTAGATTAGTTGTTGGTACACAATTAGAATATTCTGGGGAGACTTTTGACTATAATATTCTCGCAGTTGGATGAATCACAATAGAAAATTATTGAAACAATAAATTGCTTTTTACAAAAACCGATAAAAATATCACTTGAAGCCTTTTGGTCAAAAACTAAGACGCTCATAACTGCTTAGAATCAGCCATAGTGTGCATGTGTTAACACGTAGAATGATTGCTTATCTTCCACTCTTAAGTATGATCGCTGTACTTATCTCGTGTATGTTGAGGTTCACGAACTTTGACTGCTATAATAAATTGATGATGTATTCTCACCCATCTTCAAACAATTAGTTTGTTTAAAATTTTGCAAAACAATGAATCAACGGATAATAAAGAAGTTTCGATAGTGGCTAGTCGTATTCTATTATCTTATCGGTGGACAAACTTGTTTTCTAGAGTTAATTATGATTCTGTTGACGATTATATTGAAAATAATATTCCTATTCTTCGACATATCTCTGTCGTACACATGTTTCTCTTCAGCTAATGTTCTATATGACAACTGCAAGAGAACAGAAATGTTGCATTAATACAACTTTTAATTTGACATGACGGTGGAATACCGCAGAGAGTTTATTTTTTTTCCCACAATGGGTGGAGTTTCACGTAAAACCCCGCATCAAGAACGTTGATTGAGGGCATGCTTTGCGAAAGGTAGAAGTAATCAAGCTTTTTATAAGCAAGAAAACTCATTGGGTCTTCTATCTAACAATACTATTACAAAAAAACAACAAAACTTTTCTTGGTAACATTCAGCTGAATATATTTTGTCGTGTAACATATCTTCAATCTATGATTGATTCGTTCGCTATTGTTTCTCTCGTATGAAATATGAATTATTTTATAGCCACGTCAATGCTTTCATCGAAATGAGCAGCTGTATATGTAAGATGCAAAAGAATTCTTTAAGAAATCTTCCGATAAAAAGTTATGGTCATATAGTAACGGAAAAATATTCCGAAACACTTTATTCTAGAATCGTTGACAGAATTTTAAAAATATAGTGAATCGAATTTCTTCGCATAGTTCTTGAAGTAAGTTCTTTATTCTTTCTGAGAGAACAAAAAACAATCGAGTCTCTAGAATATTCTAGTACGAAACTAGATCAGATACAAAAATAGTTTAGAACTTTTTTAGTATCCTTTATATAGATATATCAAAGGAAGCTTTCATTCATTGATTTTATTATTACATTAAACTATCGAACTGATTGATTTAGTAGTTCTACAGGCTTTGAAGCACAGCATCGATTATTTCACGCATAACTTAAGATGAACTGTTTAGTTCTGCGTACATTTGACATACTAGGCACTAAGTAGAAAGTTTTCTTTATTGTATGGAATAGCGTCACTTGTAGGATTCACACGTATTATAATCTTCGACAACAATATGGAATTCTTAGAAATATTTCGAAGATTTTTTCGAAATGATCTCAGTGTTGTGATTTTAATGATACACTCGTTTTCGATGATTAAAAGAATGTACTCCATGAATCTTAGTTTTTCTTCGCTTATAGCATGTTGCAAAAGTCTCGCTGAGAAAAAAGAAGAGCAAGAAATGTAATTGTCTCAACAATGAGGAAGAATCTATCAGTATTCAAAATTAAATATAGAAGAAATTTACATATAAATAGAGAATTTTTCTTAGTTAGTTACTATCGATTTCAATAAACAATCAAATTTCATAATTCATTCATTTCAAAAAGACTAAAATAAAACCAATGTTTCTATACTGATTTATATATTTTAGAAATAGATTTGCATTTATAACATTGATAAAGACTATTATGTTCTTAAAAAACGTCAATCCTATTTGAAATACAAGAAAATAATTAATTAATTAAATACTCGCATTTATACTCCTTCATTAAAATAGTAAAATAAAAAATATTTTTGACAAATCACTGCTAATCTCTAATAATCCATTTAGTATCTCGAACTCGAGAAAGATTTATCTCCTATTATGATTCTATTCAATGAAAAGTATAATTCGTTTACTCTCACCATCAAAAAACAGACAATCGAACGCCCATCTACTTATTTGTATATGAAAATTCGAACCACGATAATAAACGAATTGAACATCAATCAAGTGATCATTTATATTCTAAACGAATTCCCAATTCTATTCTATTTTTAAACAATTATTGAACAAAGGCAAAGTCGACTCATATGAATCCGTCTCATAAGATGTATAAATTATGAAGCAAAGACAGATTGTACACCTCGGTCTCGATTTATGAGTCAAACTCATCGTCTCGAACTAAATTTAATTGTGCTTTGGCGCTAATCACTAACATGTCTCGATTGCATTCTTATGATACAATCACTCATACAGATAAATGTAGAATATCGATAGATATGAGTAAACTTCACAATTTACAGAACTAACAACTACTATAAACAGAAAGAAATGTATGCTGTGTTGACCACGGATAAATTTATTTCTCTTTCGTACGATTTCATTATATCTATCATTAGAATCTATACTGTTTATCTTGGACATTCTCGATGAAGCTGTATTCGAAAATTTTCACGGCATAACTCTATAATCCTTTATCATCTCATCTATATTTCTCCTTTCCTTTCAACCGACTATTTTTATGCGTAGAGAGAGAGAGAAAGAGAGAGAACAACATGTTTTAACATATGCGTTATCCCAGGAGTCACTTCAAAGAAAACAAAAGGTCAGACATTTCTACTATAATAATAACATATGGGCTAATTTCTTCATTACTAATCACAGAGTGTTCATAGACATAGACAATGAGAATTCAGCACGACCATTTAATATGACTCGTCGGGCCAGCTAAACTAACTGTTCTATATTAGACTGATTTCAAATGAGAGAATTGTTCATTAACAATGTCAAGAATAAACTAAATTTAAAAAATACATGAATGCATCTATGATTAAAATCAAAAGCAGTGCATGAATTGTATAAAGGCGATTGAAGTTTAAGCTACAGTTTGATACAATATGCTTTTTGTTTTTAAAAATTCACTGACATACTCTGTTTACATAAAGCATCAATTAAAAAAATCTACTGTCAGTACTTCTTACCATTGTCTTATCACGAGAAATTTATTATCATGATTGAAGTTTACATTTTTACTTATTTAGCAGACTTTGTGTTTCGGAAAAACCCGATATACTATTTTACTTAAGAGAGAAATGTCTCATTGGGAATCTACATTTGATTCAAATCACTTTTTTTTTCTACACGTACTTAAGTTCCATTAAGATGTATGTTGTTTCTCTTATTACCATGTGTTTCCGATGAAATCAACAACTTTCAACAGATTACTGCCATAGAAAGAAAGACACGTTTTTTATTGTGGTCCTTACATTTTACTGTTCCAGTTCATCTTCAAAGGCAATAAGGTTGAAAGAAAAACATGCAAGCATCTCGATCTCATTCTAGGCATCGCAACGAATATAACAAAATCTAAAACAATGAAAAATACAGTTTTCCTAGACGGAAAAATTTTCGATCTTCCTTTTCTTTTATCACTCGTTTATTTCTTTCCAAAACTGGAATTCAAGATAAGTTTTACTCTACCCTTGTATTCATATATATATATATATATTTGCTTATCTTGCAAACCTCATCATTACTAGTCGATCCATTTCTGAGCAATGCCCACAGGGAATATAATTATCTTGAAGACAGTAGTTTTCAATGCTTTCTCTTTATCATATCAATTTTGACTACTACTTCGACAGATGCTTGGTTAAAAAATCGATCACTTCGATAGAAACATTGAGAAGAAAAAAATCATAGAAGCTTTTTATTGATCTAACAAGCTGCGTCTCGTAAAAACAAGAAAGAGATTTTAGAAAAATTTTTTAAATCCAATCCAAAAGCAATATTTTGTTCTTACACAAACATAGCAGCATTAGCTCCTCACGTTCAAATAAGGCATAGATAAGAAACCATACAGTTCATCATATTCAGATCACAATTATTTCCGACTAAAATAATATCTTTGAACGAATTTCCGTTTAACCCTCAAATAGAGTGAAGTAGTTCTGATAACGAAGAATATAATATATTTGTTGGATAAAAAAACAATCGTAATGTTAATTAGTTTCGAAGCTGACTATTGTATATGAATGAAAAGTATATTTACTTTATAATGGCATGGAATTCATTTCGTTAACATTATGACGTAACGAAAAAAAAACATTGGAATAATATTTCTTTCTTCACTAGAAAAAATTGGCAATTGAAACTGACGGATCCTCAGTCGATGTGTATGCGAAGCTTTCTAGTTATTGTAAGGAAAATTCATGGAAACAATAAATAACAGGGCTAGTGGTCTAGTGGTATGATTCTCGCTTAGGGTGCGAGAGGCCCGGAGTTCAATTCTCCGCTAGCCCCTATTTCATTTTTTTTCTCTCAGTAATTCAGCCACTTGAAGAAAATGTATTTCTTCGGTCAGAAAACATTGTCAACGATGTGCTCAGTCAATCGTTCAAGAATTAAATCAAATTCTTAATTAAGTTTTGTTTCAGCATAACGATTTTCTTCGAATGAAACTAAAAATGTTCGATTCCGATGAATTTTCATTTAGTATACTTGATAAAATCAACGAAGACAACGTCTAGTAACCAAATTCACGAAAGTCTCATCGATTTCATTACTCTTATGTCCCAATGTGTGAGCAAAGCAGAAAATTCTTAATTGAATTTTATTCGAAAACAAAACAGATGTGCAGAGAAAAAGAAAGCAGCACTTTCAGAAATTTGATTAATAATTTTGAGATTTAATTCTGTGAATGTTCAAAACAATGCTTATCAATACAGAGGACACTTCTAGTTTTTTTTTCTCAACAAGTTCAACATCACCATATTCTCTGTGTTGAATGCTGACAGGAAAAGAAATTGTTCTATATGTTTCAACTGTACAAAAAATTATTTGATTAAAATCGTCAAACTTTCACGATCATTTTCTTCGCTTTAAATTCAAAAGCAAAACAAATAATTCTATATCTTGCTTGCTCATGCTCATTTGCTCTGATGAGAGCTCCTCTATACCAAAAGCCTCCCAACGGCAATACATTTCAATTTAAACGTGTTACGACTAAATGAATCGTCTGAATATATTTAGTTGTGTCTCTAAAGAAAAACAATCGCATATGATTCGCATGATAATCATTGGTAGAAGTTGTTTCAGTTCGACGGATTCGTGTCATTATTCTATACAAAAATGATGATCGTTCTTATTTATCAGTTCATGATCATCTACAAATCTTGGGTGACTAAAACTTGTACTACAAAGTTCATTGCTCCGTCTGTCCTAACGTCGATCAAGACATATCACAAGCACATTTTCTATCAGCACTTCGATACAAAGACTCGAGCTCATCAACTACCTAACATAGAGCTTTAAAATTGTTAGTTTCAATAAATCCCATGACTGTCGCATCATCTCACACCAATTTACAAGTTCATCATTAGTTTTACCCACACTAGTATTCAAATTCTAGAGAGAAAAACACATGAAGAAACGCGGCCAAGTCGTACAATTCTTCTTTTTTCTCATTCATCTACTTTCTCCTTAATAAGAAACTTCTTGCTTTTCTTTCGTAAAAACAACATGCATAGCTTGATCATTATCATGCACACCAAACAATCCATGGTCGATTATCACAACTTGTTATTCGAGTATATCCCATTTCATGACACACAAAAAATTCAATTAGAAAATATTAAATTTTACATTTATTTCTTTTTTCAAACAAAAAAAAATTACAAATATTAAAAAAATTGATCGATTTCAATAAAAATAAATAATAAGAAAACACATGTCACTATCATTAAAACGTACAAGGCATATGTAACTAAACCCTCTCCCTGATTATTTAAATCCTCTTACCTAAAGCGTATTTTAAATAATATCATTTAAAAAAATCAAACTTTCTTTCTGTAACTTGGTAGTTTGCAATCTCCTATATTCACAAAGCATGAGTCATAACCAAGACTTGTCCTCGTCAAGGACAACCATTGTCGATGCCATTTATCCTCCCCATTTTACCATTTGAACCAAATTTTATCTATGTTAACATAGTAAAATAAATCCACTTTCTTCTTGAAATATAAACTGGCTTAAAACGAATTTCATCATAAAAAAGCTAATAAAATCGTGTTTCATCTTGTCGATAATTCAGATCGATAAGTTCAAGTAGCTTGACACCATTATAAGACAATGTCAAATATATTAGTCATCGTTGTTTTTTTTTATTTTCTACATATATGAATAAACAGACGAAATTTGTGTTCATGTCAACAAAGCAGGACTGTGATATGGATAAAAAAAATCAGCACATGACACAATCCCTTTGATGACACAAAGTCTTTCATATAAACGACGATCTCTGTGATTTCCATTCCACCAAAGCTGGCTGTGATATGATTACAATTTTACTTTATTAAACACATAATCACAACCATTTGGCGGAAAAGTTTCCATTCACAATAGAAGATATTTTCTAGTTTTGTTCAAAGTATTTTTTTTTCTTCGTGTTAAATAGATGCAAATCAAAGATATTCTTTGGAAAGACAGACTAGTAAGGTGACAAATCGAAAATCAACATCTCACTACCCATGTCTTTCATAGAAGATCTTTTTATGGTGCACAATAAAGCGATTTACCTTATCTCAGTTGATTCGTTGTGATCGAATTTTGGATGACCTTACCCGTTGGTTAACGCTCGGACAATGTCTGACATGCATCTTCTTTATATAGGCAGTGTAGAAAAAAAGAAGGAAATGAACGCGGACGGCAGAAAAAAAATACATCCGACGGCCATTGTTCTTGCTTGACCTCGTCTTCTCCTCTTTCCTATCAGCCAATTGGCTCAATGCCCATGAAGAAAATGTTTTCTTTCTGACTTGGCCAGTATCCAATATCCTTATTGTTCTCTCTTCTCAATTTTTCTCCTTTTTTTTCGTTGCTTCGTGTATGTTAGTAACCGACGGGCATATGTGTCAAAATTTGACATAGATGGGAGGAATGGTGGCGCCCGTCGACGGTCACATGAGAAAGGAAAACAATTAGAATTGAATGTGTTCGATGTACGTGTTATGCGATTAGACAAAACAAGCGAGTGAAAGGCACATGGCAAATATTTGTTTGAAACGAAATGAAGAAAAAATCAAATGAGACAAAATGAATTTAGTTACTAGCGACATCGCATCCGCTTGTTAAATATTGCATTTAGATGAGATATATAAACATGACATGGTTAAATCGATTAGCAATGCAATGAAATTTTCGAAAAAAAGATAACTTTATTTTGTTTGAAGATACTTGATGGTTGCAATGCATTTTAACACTGTGCTCAATCTATTTCTCTCTTCTACGGTCAGCTGTGTGTCAGAAGAATAGCACATGCGTTTATCGAATACAATTCGTGATTGAAAGAAAAAAGTGAGAATTCATGTTTCTTCCTATTCGATAATAGAGAAACAGTTATTCAAAATAGTGTTGTCTTTATGAATATGTATTATCACATTCACCATTCTAGTTTTGATTATATTCGAACTTTTTTCTTCGTGCAAATACTTCTAATATGCTATCTTATTGACCATATAGATACGAACACCATATTTTCTATGATTAGGTTTGTTGAAATTATTCTACGAATATTTTTGAAATCGAAATTTATTCTGAAGAAAAAAGATCGCACTTAATGATGATTGTCGAGGAATGATTGTAGATCACTATAGTGAAAATAATTCATTGTTAACTGTTCGCATTTCGATTATAATGAAGTGTTATGTTTTGAGTGTGATATTCTTCAAGTGTATAACGTTTTTAAAATATTCATCATAATTAAGTCGCTCGATTACATTATCGATGTGTGTAGCTCTATCTGTTTGATTTAAAAGGGATGTATCAAATTACTATAGAAAAACATTATTATTAAGTGACACGGTAAGATTTCTTTTTGACACATGTATCGATCATAGTAATTATTTTCGAAAAACAAGATAGAATCTCCATCGAGCAGACTTCATATTTTGAAAAAAAGAACAGTTCTAAATTAAAGGAATTCACACAGATTTAGATACATGTAAATCGAGACAGCAGAAAAAGTTCACTCTAAATTGTCTAACTTAAGATCATGATTAATTTATCATTGTTTTTGCATAGATGTTTCTGCCGATGTATTTCGTGTTATACCAACGATTTGACAATGCCATACATTTGACATTAGTATTATCTATTCATTTTTCAAAATATGAGTGAAATATTTTCATCATTTGTGCTGAATCATGTTCGAAGGAGATCAGCATGCTATCGTAGATCGTTTCATTCACTTTATTGAGAAAAACTATTTATTTGATATTGATAGGAATCGATAATCTTATTCATCGGCTTGTCTCAATTCAATAGTAGAGATATCGACGTGGGTTTCGATCAATGGAATAGTTGTTCTTGATACATGATGATTACTGTTTACATCGTCGATGTCAACTACATTTATTTTTCTTGTCAACGCCAATACATATTGGGCGTTGACATATGGACGAGTATGATCAAACATGGAGAATAATTCTTTGTTGACATTCAATAACTAATGAAACAAGGAAAAAATGAAAGGAAGCAAATGTATTACATGATCGAAATTCGAATCATAACAAACATGACCAATCGATGAATAAATACTAAGTAGAACAAAGGCAATACAATGTCATTGATGAAGGAACATCGATCGTTCTTATGAATAGTATCTAGAAAACAAGACTATGAAGTATTGATAATAATCCAAATGAAAATACAATAAATAAGATCATCAATCACGTTGTTCATGTCCTTGGAATAAATCATACATCCATCTATGTAAAATATGACAGAAAAAAGAAGTAAATTAAACTTATTCGTGGAGACTTTCGTCAAAGATTTCTCGAATCCAATACTTGATATTATTAAGTGTATTTCTTGCTTCAGGATAGTACAGAAAAAATATTGGATAAACATGCATCAAATGTAAACCTTCTTCAAACGTAACAGATACACCAGCATCCCGTGCCTTCTTTAGAAGACGTCTCGAATCATCTTCTAATATTTCAGCTGTACCTACAGTGATATACATGGGTGGAAATCTTTCAAATGAACCGAATAAAGGACTGAAAATAGGATTATCAACTGACAAGTGAGATTGATTAGGACCTAGCATTAATTTAATCATTCGATCGTCATCTTCTCTAGTATAACGAAAGATAATATCACTGTGACGATTACGTTTATGACTTTCACCCGATGCTGAAAGATCCGTCCACGGTGATATAAGAATAACACCACGGGGAATTACCGATAATTGACGAGCAATCAAAGCTTGAATAGTTAATAGAGTAAGACCACCACCTGCTGAGTCGCCCATAATTAATATTTGAGATGGTGAAATATTGTAACGAAGAAGTGCATGATAAAGTGTCAGTGCATCGTCAACACTTGCTGGTAATGGATATTCAGGACAAAGACGATATTCCAAATGAAGTATAGTTATATTAAAGAGATATGACAAATAACATTCGAAACCACTATAGCCTGTAAATGGATCAACAGAGATTTTCATAATCATAAAATGAAATATGATATACGCTCTGCTTACTATCGATATCACCTAACATGTATATTCCACCGTGAAAATACAGTAATATTTTATCAGAATCGTTTTGAAAATCTCGCAGTGGATAATTTATCCAGTAAGTATTTACTGAATGTCCATTGTGTTGAAATACTTCGTTGTCGATTTGACATTGGTATGGTTTCGGAATAATTTTATTCATTGTAAAAGCTGCACGTAAGTCTTTCAATAAATTTTGTACATCAGCTTTTGGATCGAGTTCTACTGTTGGTACATAACGCATTATTTCTTCAAAAGCTTGATATTCGGCACTAAGATGTGGTCGAGATTCATCGCCGACGAAAGAATATTTCAGTGATAGTACAGAATGAAACCAACGAAGACAAAGATATGAATGATTTATTGAACCGTAATAGAATGGTATGATTATAGCCACAACCAAATTGAATGTAACCAACATTTTTACGAATCCAGACAAACGATTTAAGAATGACATTCGATGAATATCGTAGAAAATAAAATGAGTTCTTCTTTCTTTTAAAGAACCTTTTCGTTTAATCGTACGAAAGTGTGTTTCATAAAGTTAAGTACAAGAGTTCGGTTTTTTTCTTTCTTACTCTCTCTCTCTCTCTCTCTGCGTTCTGATTAGCATGATGGTATACATACTTGTAAAACCTACATGAAACGAAAATAAAAAACACCGTAACATTCTTATTTCAAATAGTGTTTCATTTTGTACAGACAAGTGAAATGAAACCGTGCCACAAACACATGAAATTGTATTTTCGCTGGTGCACTTTTATTTATGTTGTGAAGATTAGTTTAATCAATGATACTGCGGAATTTTCCTAAGATTATGACAAGTCATATTTACTCATGTGATTTCAAAATCTTGACAAATATAACTAATTGTTAATTCACTGTAGTTTTGATGCATAACAGTTTGAATCTATGGAATAATACTAATAATTATATTTCTTGTTTTGGCAAAAATTTCAGAAAATAAAGAATACAAAACACATATCAAATGAAAATCATCGTGAAAGGTTAATTCTTCGTGTAGTCAGTAAGACATTAAAGTAACATACATGAGATTGTTGATGAAAAACAAGCTTTTAACTTAAACGATTTATGTCAGAGTAATTATTAGAATTTACAATCAAAAATTTTTATCTTTATTTACCTTCGAAGTCGTGCTCTTTTTATTCAACATAAGTCTTCGAGCTAAGTCCATACGAATAATCCTGTATTATACAAAGGGAAGATTTTGATTCGTCAATTATGATCGAAGAACAGTTCAATTGAAATGAGAAAAAACAACCATAAAATTATGATGCTTGGTCTTTTTTGTGTACTCAAAAAGTGAGCACACTCTAGAATTGGTCAGTGTGTCCCACTGGCCGTTTACACGATAACTCTTTACAAATACATTCAATTCAGCTGAAATTTTGTGCACAGAATTGTCTCATAAATATCTCGGTCGAGTTCGAAGATGAGAAGGATCTGGCAGGAAATGGCTGAGTTATCGAAAAAACTGTCATTATTGACTAAACAATCCCTGAGGTGGGGTAAAGGGATTTTTTCGAAAAAAGCACTTTTTCTCAGAATTATCCACAACGTATATAAACTGACTCAATTTTTAACGCTGATTCCGAATCTGATATTAGTTATGAACTAAATCGTAGCTTTCTAACAAAACATTGGCTGAAAAAGGTCTCAAATGCACAAAAACTACATCTAGAAACGAAATTGCATAGAAATGTCTGAGATGACCACTTGTTTTTGGGTTTACCAAAAAGGTTTCCCAAGATACTTCCACCGTGCACACATTCTAGAATGACTGATTTGTCTCATTCACTTTTTGAAGTACACCTAACTGTCGGACATAAGTCCGAAGTTTTCACATTTATTTCAATTATAGAAACACTGATTGTTTTCAGAAAAATTAATTAATTTCAAGACCTAACTGAGAGCTATGTGTTAGGACTAGAATTTAGTGATCATCTCGTTGAATATACACGTCAAATATTGAGCACAGTTTTAATTCGAGATTGGTGAAGTCTTCTTTGAAAATTCCTTGATCTATGGAATAGCGAATGAAACAATTCCGAGCATGTTCACATCGAGATGAATAAAAGGAAACAATAGTTTCTTGTATCACTATTAAAAACTAATTGTCAAAATAAATCAAACAGCTCTCCGGTACTCCTGAAAATAATATGGAGAAACAATTCAGTATTCAGAAAGCGTTCCAAGTTTTGATCAAAATCTATCGATTTCGATCAGTTTAATATTTCATCGGATACAAAAAAGAACAGATGAACAAGAATGTTTATCAGAAATTTTGATCAATAGATTCCATGAAGAGAGATGTTTTTACACTTTTCAGGAATTATTTCACTATTCGACAGCAAAACTCTATAGATATTCTCCAAGTTCATGTTCGTTAAGACAGCAAAATTCTAATTTTTGCTTAAAGATTTCTACTGATCGAAAAGAACTTTCAAACATGTGAAAACATTTTCCTAGTCAGTCATTATTAGATTCCTCAATTTTGACAGTAGTCGTTTCGCCGTACATCCTTTAATATGAAAGAAAACTAATAATACAGTCAATTGTAAATGTTCTACATATTCTTTCATCATGATACATGGAATACAAAAAAATTGAAGTTGAAATTCTAATTATTTAAAAATATATTGTTGCTAAATTAAGGGTATCAAATGTTCAGAATTTCTTTTGTTTCTATTTAATATGAATACATCATACGTGAAAAAGTTTATGTTTGTAAATTTTTACTAATAAAATCAAACAATACTTCGGCACTACTAGTTGCATGAATTTGAGATGCTGGTAGAGTTAAATCCCGTTGTCTCGATGATAAGTTTTATTCACACAATAAATAATAATCGGTAGAGATGATCGACATTGTCTCACGAATTCTTCACCGTCATCTGCTCCATTTTTAACTACCACACATTTCATAGATTCATCGATCATTAATTTAAAATTTGAAATATCGAGTGCGTCAATACCAGATTGCGTACCATTGTTTCATTTTTTTTCAAACAAAGACGAACTCTGTTCATTGGTGATTTAGAATCTCGCCAGATAACAAAACAAGAGACTGGCAATAGTTCAATAATATACCATCGCATAATTCGCTCACTTCTCTTAACAACAAATTCTTTGTAAATTGGAATTTTCCTTCTAGAAACAGAATACCCATCGATCTCTATTGGTATTTAATGACCATCATAATCCAGATGCATAGGCTTACCTTTAAAACTCATACCCGTAGTTGTTAATGTTTTACCTAGTCGTTCTATGCTAAAAATAAGATACGAAAAACTTGAATTTGATTTCACATAATTTAAAGCTGTTTCTGGTGAACTACTAAAATAAATTCCTTTTCCAAAATAGCCAACATCTATTCGTTTTTCTCCAGAATCGTATTGAAAAATTTTCTCAAAGATTCCATTGAACCTAATCGAATTTGTACCATGGAATAAGAACTTTTCATTTTCATCGACATCTATTAAGTTTTGGTATTTATAAAAGATCTGTTCACTGTAAAAAATCGAACCATGATCAATAATGTATTCATCAGTACACAATTACATGAATTGAAACACACAAGTGTTGATCTAACAACTTTTTTCAATCATCAGTTGCCGAGTGACGTGATCGATAGTTGCAGGTCGTTCGCACAGACGAAGGACAACGCCGACTGCTTCGAGTTAGAGATGATTCTTATCATCGATTGGTTTTTTCTAACTAAAGTTTTGTAATTCTACTTGCACTTCTTTCGTCGTGAATAACGTATGATCAGCAATAAATTTCTTCGTTTTAGGTAAAATCATCACAAGTAGCCTGTTGAGAATTCGCTTTAATTTTTCTTGAAATTGTTTTCGTTTTGCTGCAAATTTTATCTTAACCTTAGTACTACCTTCTTCTACGTCAACAAGGATTAAGCCGGCTCGATTAATTTCAACATCATCTGCTAAGCATTAGAGAAATACATTCATTCCAATCAAACTGATTCGATGATATTGGTGCTGTGAAGATGATTGTCGGCAATTAGTTGATTGATTGTTTACAATTCTTTGGTAACGGAATCAGTACTGTGCTATTGTTATGTAATGATTGACAAATCGGTGACTAATGCTGAGTAATTTGTGTGACAACTCTCTGTACAGTACGTGCAACGATTGTACTTTGTAAAACTCGCATATGTGTTCGAAGAAGATAGTGACTGGAAGTTTAAGATTGAGATTTTTTATGGTTCCCACCTCCCGGTTACAGACGTAGTCTTTGGCTACAGACAACCCCGCTCCCTCCCATTACAGACATAATAATCAATGTGATTTATCGTTTATTTCAATTCGTACAATAAGAAAAATGTTCAATTAAGAAAAATGGAAAATAACGAACGAATATAATAACAATGAAAAAGGAGAATAGGGAGCCCATCAGAGAAAGACGATGCAAAAAATTTCTTCGTATTACTTCGTATGTATTTTCGATTAGCATTATGAAGCTATAGATAAGTGAGTGTCACATTTTAGCCCAAAGGCGCTGCCCTAACAAGATTTTTAAAATGGTTTTTTCATGATATGGTTCTCTTCTCCCTGATAATTTCCAGTGTAACACGTTTTAGTTTTTATGAAATCACTACTAATGATTTCATTTTTCGGATTTTTATTTTCATTCAACAAAAAGCCTTCATCTTTGCAATTAGTTTATTCAAATTAACTATATGATTTAAAATTCACAATACTATTCGTGTGAATCAGAAATGTTTCTCTAATAGTTTCAATAAAACTCAGGTGTCTACAAACACAGACATAAGCGTTTTCGTTTGTTCGATGACAGTTAGTGTGTAAGATATTAGTTCAGTACGTTAAAAGCCATGATGCAACTTATCTGAGATATAATTAGTTACAACCGAGATGAATAGAAACGATCATATAGGACAAGATATTTGAATAATGATCCTAAATATAATTTATTCTATAGTGACTATTCACAAAACACACTTTCTTATAGATGTTTTGCAGCTTTGTCGAACCTTCATTATTCATCATGAATCCTTTCTGTATACGATGAAGAGTTCAAGAATTCTGTCTTTTAATATACATTTGATCAGTTCAAAGTCATGCAAAATCCTGCTTAAGCCCCCCCCCCCCCGCCCCCGCCTCAAGTTTGAGCTGTCACTTAGAAAGGTCCGTTTGAACTGAAATTTTCAAGGGTGATGAAGCGTTATTAGAAACAATAGCCGTAAAAATTTCAGCTCAATATATTGAACTGAGCCGAAGATATGGCTTATTTTCCTGCGAATTATGACCTCCAGAAGAAACACTACGGCTCTGCCAATAGTAGAACTAGAAAAGTCGCCGTTGTCTTAAACCTAGTCCAACACCAATTCGAAACTTTTATCCGAACAGAATTTTAAAATTTGCTGTAATACGCTTTTTACAAGCATTTAAATCGAATAGGAGTCAAAATTTGGCTAAAATGATCACCTGTTGATATTGCATCTGACTTTTCTCAGTCAGGAATCAAATATGAAAAATTTGGCTGGACAAGATTTTACTTACACTTGAAGCTTAAAAATAAAAAAAATGACCTTATTATTTAAAATCTCTGTTTCTCTGACGGCGAATAACCTTGTTTTGAGAAAAACGAGAAATTAGTTGAAGAATCATTTTTTCTTTGTTTAAACTCAAAAAAAACTTGGAAAAGAAGATCTCTTTACTATATTTTTACACTGAATCTTCTTGATGACGTAGTAAATGACATCAAGTCTCGCTCCATCTACAAATGATCTAAAGAGAAGTGGTGCTAGGGCTATTTTTCGACCTAGCTCTTTTTTGTTTAAAAATAATTATACGGTTGAAATCAATATAAAATTCCTAACAAAATGCTGTATTTGTTTTGTTAAATAAGTTTTGTTGAAAAACAACAGTGAACAATGAAAATAATATCTTATTATCCTAGTTATTTCGAATATTTGACTACTTTTCGCAACTTTCCTACAAGTTTCATGTTGATATTCAGATGGAGCATGAAAAACTATACAAGCATGTATAAGTAACTTATTGCATGGATCTTCTGTTAAAATAAAAGTTAACCTACATTTCGAATACTCTATGGATTTATTCCTCTTTTTCTGAAGTTTTTAATAAAATGAACTTAACCAATAGTTCTTTTAGCCCCTTAATAGAATGAAATCGATAGATCTATCATTTCTGCACATATTCATTGTATTTCTTCTTTCCTAAACTTATTTCTTTGATTACAAGGCAGCAATCTGTGAAACACGGTAAAAACAACAATCGCCACTGGGTCAGAAAATGCCACTTTTTTTTTGTGGAACATTTTTATGGGAGACAAACCTCATATTCGTGATTAGCATATTAAATAAGCTATGTTTAAATCAAACTCTGGGAAAAAAGGAAGGGAAAGAAAATGTTTTTCACACATGACTGAGGCAAAATGATTTTACAAAAAATAAAACTTTTTTTTTTCATTAAAAACACCATTTTGTTCAGAATTCTATGCTGATTTCAACTATGTAATTATTTTAACAGAAAATAGCTTGGTTGAAAATTTGCGTTTCCTTCATTTGGCTTTTCTCGACAAAGAAAGGCTGTACGGTTTAGTATTTTTTCCGTAAATCTCTTCAAATCGAATCTTTTCTAAAACGCCTATATATACTCTGAAAGAAGAGACTTTAAGACATCAACCCATGATAAAAGCTAAACCATTAATCTTTTCGAAAAAATCGTCTTTTCTGAGGGAGGGTGCTCCTTAAATATATTCATCACATAGGAGATTTATATAAACATAATAGACGAATCAATAGACGCAACAAAATTATCAATACCATGTACCCTAATGCATACCGAAGACGACGCATTTTCGATAAGATCTTCAACATTTCATGCTCATTTGATTGAAAATAATATTTACTAGAAACTTTTGGTATCGATGAAGCGCATTATTCACACATACTTGTGTCGCAGTCTGGATTCTCGAGAGACAGCAATTATCTTTAATTATTGTCACATCAAAGAATCCTATTTATTCTTATGATTAATCGGTGAAAATCTTCATTATCTTTTTCACATAATTTCGTACTATACAAGAACGAAGGATACATACACACAGAACAACAACACCAGCCGAATGAAGTTATAGTATCGTTTTCTAGGCTACACACATTCTACCGTAGGAGTTCAATGTTCATGAGTATGCGTACCGGTAATATAAAGAATTCAAATATCTAATATGGTTAAAGAATTTAGTATTGTTGATGTTTTTTGAACTTTGCAATTTATTTTAGCTGATAACTTCATTGATAACGAAGTATCAGATGATATAAAATTCTAAGGAGCACTTAAAAGGATTCTTTGATGTGCAACATTCACATGGAGATTTTCAATACTCCATTTGCGAATTGTACTGAGCATGCTCGATGTTATTTATGTCTTGTATTGAAGATTCAACAAGAACCATGCATCTATTCAGCAACCCATATAGATCGACACAGCAAAAAAAGATCAATTGCCATATAACAAATGCAGTACATCGCATCGCGATAAATCGAAGAATACTAATTTATAAAATGAACTAATTATCTTAGAAGTAGATGATGAATCAGAAATTAAATTACTTCCAGAACAGTGATGGGATCGGTTCGTGTTTTTTACGAACCGAATCGAACCGAACCGATCTCATCACTGTGCCAGAAACATAAATGATTTACCCCATTTATCACTGTATTGATTTATATAAAGTGCAGAATTCATAGATTAAAATGCATTACGATGAGAATACATTGATTGAGTAATCTTATGAGACTTCATTTACGCGATGAAATAAATTATAGTAAAAAAACATCTCATCTTTACAATTGTTGTCAAGCACCAATTAGCCATTCAAAAGAACCAAAGATAATCGTCATGGTGGCTCACTTCCTTTTCGCTTCGTCCTAGATCATTATGTACTCAAGATTATTGATCATCTATATTTTCGGTTCGATGGTTTACATATCTGTTGTAAGTAGTGCAGCGTTTCCATATATTTGATCACACTTTTAACTTTGTGGAACACACAATTTACGTTCGATTGAGAATCAAATAGCGATCTAAGAGATTGAATAAAGTATGATAGTCAATTTTTGGGAGAAATCGAAAAGTAATTATTGATAGATCGGGGAAATCGCTTCATTTTTTGATTTAGTCCATATTCTTTTTCTTCTATTCTCCTATTTTCGAAAAACATCAAGTATTCAGTTAATAAGTTGATTGTCAGCGAATGCACCCACGTCGATCTTTGAACTTGCAAAAAAGACAGCTCATTTTCTTCTTCTCTTTCATTACAATAGCATTCATCATCTTTTTGCACTTAAAAATATTTATTCATAATACTCACTAGTTGACAGACAGGTGCATTTAACTCTGGATGATCAATGTTACTCAATACTCATTTTATACCACCTTGCCATTATTACCTGATGCCCTTAGTATTTGCCAAAACTTGTCATGATCTTTGGAAAAATCAACATGGAATATTAAAGCATGATACTCATTTATGAGTGCAATTCTCTATCCTTCTCATTCATAAATCAAAAACCACATATGTTTTCGTTTAAAAATCAAAACACTTCGAGCTTTATGAATAATCATATACCTTTTCCTATTTTGTTAAAATCAAACACGTTTCGTGAAAAACTTCTTCTAAGACAACTTTTTTGCGAAGTTTATGTCAATAGACCTTTCTCAAGAATTGTTTGACGTTGGCAAACACTAGAACGCTATACGAGAGATTATATAAGCCAAAGAATTTAGAATTTTCTAACAGAACGTACACGTTGTCAGTTGATGAGCTAAAAGAGTATATACACGTATGTAAAACGATTTTCTAGTTTTATGCAACGTTGAGCGGGTGCCTAATTCTATTCATAAATTCATAACCGGGCTAATTGTTCTACATTGATTTTGTATATTAGTAACCTTCAAGATATCTAGAATTTAGATCGGTACATTTAGTCATTTTTCGGGTCGAATTACTCTGGTAAGTACGCAAAATAGATTCAGCGAAAGCTGTAAACAGAGATTAGCATATAAGGAGGCATGTACGTGAGCTTCGCATATCCTACATTGTGGAATGTTAAAATCAATCATTTTCACTGTATTTCGTTTGTTCGACAAAACGAACAAGAATGATACTTCTAGAGATGGGCACGATGTTCCTTTCTCTTTGGTTTTTCGACCCATAAGGTATAGATTGTGATTATTTCGTCCCGTTTTATGCCATTCGGCTTCTTGTTTCATTATCTCTAATTGAGAAAATACTCTTAATTCATAATTTTAGTACTATGTTCTCTGGATAAGAACGTGTGTTTGTCTGCTTGTTGCCTCCATCTCCCGTCTCATAGCCATACTCGAAAGACAAAGCTGATTGCTCTGACATTAGTTCCTCCGTTTGCTATAGTTAGGCCACCATTCCTTGATATGAAAAAAATGTCTGTTAATGACAATCGTTGAGGAATTTACCTGTCATATTTTTATATGCATTACCAGAAATTGACGTGATCATCAACAATAGACCTTTTTTAATTATTCCTTCTGCTTCATACATTTATTTGAAATCTGTTGACTTTTCCTCTTTCCTTTCCTGAAGAGAAGAGAAAACCACTTTATCATTGGTGACACATTTCATTTTGCTCAGGAGAGAGTTCATGTATATGCCTAGTTATATCAGTCCATATAGCATTCACGTGTAGATAAGCTTTCAGAATATTTTCTGGTTTATCAAAGGGCGAAACACGAACAAGTGAGTGTAATGAATAGCCGACACCCTAGCGAATTCATTCTAGTTGCCACTCTCTATATAAATAACCGCTGTAGTGTGCGTCAGCCAAAGATCGTATACGAGTGATTAGCGTTTTAATTTGATCGTTGTATGTGTTAACATTCAATTTTATGATAAGCATTCGAACAAAATATGATTCTTTAGTGAAAATATCACATTTATCTGACAGGTGTGCCATAGTAAACAGAGCTAAATGTTAATGCATATTTTTCCTACTTCCTCTATCGATAAAACGTTCCCTTGTATAGCAAAAGACAGAGGATTTTAAGTTGTAAAAAACTAATGATATTGCTTAGATAATAAATTTTTTTTTGTTGGAGCAAGATTTAAAACATGAACGCCTACTTAATTTTCTAACTTCGATTTCCTGTTTTCTGCTGATATTTACGTATTTGTGTACGCCTCTGCTCGTGAAGGCGAAGGCTATAAGTCAATTATTTAACACCATGAGAAAGAGAACTTCTTGCGCTATGTTTCATGAACTAGGGGTGCACCAAAACCACTTTTCTGTGCACTAAGATGATACACTTTCATTATGAAAACCTCCCGAAAAGAACCAAATTTTTGTATCAGTTTTAATCAACTTTGTTCACTCTACTTGATGCTAGTAATGTCGTTACCAAAAGCCATGAAAAAAATGCATGATTTGGTAGGTTTGTATAAAAATGACAATTTTGACCAAAACTTACCAAAACTTGCATTTTTTGTCATTGGTTTTGGTAACGACATGACCAAAATCAAGTAGAGTGAATAAAGTTGATTACAACTGACACAGCGATTTGGTTTGTTTTGGGGGGTTTTCATAATGAAAATGTATCATCTTTATGCACAGAAGAGTGGTTTTGGTGCAACCCTATCATCAACCCTTTAACGATTCATGTCGACGATTTTTCGGAGAAAATCATTCGGAATCGATACCTGCTGACATTTTTTAGGCTACTTTGAAGAGTCTTGTCGTCAAACATCGACTTGTTTCATAAAAAAATTACTGTTATAAAATCGGATACAAAATTTAATTGTAAGCAAACAGTGTAAGTATTACATTGGACAGTGAAATAATTTAGGTTTTTCCGAATAAGAAACTGATGATTGCATAGGTCTAGCAGCAAAGAGCTTTTCTTTTGTTTTCATATTTTTTTTCCCTTAAAGCTGTTCCTCCCAAACATTTCTTCGATAATTCTGAAACGTATAATCAACGCTAGAGAATTTTATGGAGAATTCTGTACGATAGTTGCAATCTAAGCAGAGTCTTACTTAAAAAATTTCCCCAGTTTTTCTCACTTTTGGACTATCGCAGTTGGACAGTTAAGTACGTGTTCATCTATTGAATACTGCGTCGACAACGGGAACCTATTAGATAAGTAATGTCATTAGTGTTGTAGAGCTTAAAATTCTTTATCTTTTGTTATCTAGGTAAATCTTTTATTAGCAGGGGAAGTAGGAAAAAATGCAATAACATTTAGTTCAGTGTAGTATGGCCCACCCGTTATTCTATAAAAGCATTCAAAATCTGTAGTGTGTCTGAGTCGATCAAGTTCATATTTTTCTCAGCAATACAGAGAAGTAATTAGTTGTTTTTATATGAAAATTATTGTCCGTCAGGGCTAAAAGAATTCTTGATTTGAATGAAAAAATATCGACTCTGTAAACCGTTAGTAGCTGTATCTCAGAAGGAATTCAAACTACGTTCGGCTGATATTTTATCTCACACTAGAGGATTATGAAAATGAAAAGTCATCCAAATAGCTCTTTAGCTGTTTGAATTTAGACAGTGATATCGAATTTTTAACGAATTTTCCTGCTTGTATTTCACTATTTCAGTAAAGTCTTGGTTTGAAATTTCCACCTGCAATATTGCTCGGGAAAAATTTTCAATAGGACTAGCTTAAGTAATGTAAAGCATCCTCAATGCAAATGATATTACCTTGAGTAGTTCGCTGCTATAATTATCGAGTGTCGGTGACTGTGCATAAAATCCATGTTACATTAGAAAAATATCATCTTCCTCTATTTTTTCTTATTAGATATAACGTGCAAGTAGAATTGTCTTAACAAGATATGCTGTTGTTTAGTCTAGTGATTTATATAATCACAACAAGATGCGATGGTTCTCGTCAAATGTATCACACAACGCGTACCAAGGGTAGTGATAGTCATACATTTACGTGCCTACCTTATGTATATGAAACGCAATATGGAGGGGATGACACGGCTCGGCTGACCAGCTTTGTTTCTATTAATTCTTATTGTCGCCGGTTGACATCCGCGACCGAAATCGAAGACGAAATAACAATGTCGCCAAGTGACTCATCGTTTACTTTCGATCAATTACGTAAGATGAATGTTTCAACACGTCAACTCTTCGACTGGTATGCACCAATAGACGTGATCGAAGAATATGTGTTACGCGAGCGAGCCGATGCATTTTATAATTGTTCCGAATCTGATAACTTCTGGTTCGGACCAAAATGTACATACAAGATAGATTCATCAGAACGCATGGCTCGTTTGGTCATGGAACAATTCTATATGAAGAAATGGACGTCGGATGTCTTGTCCATCACACGTGGTACATGCTATCCATTGACTGGTTATGAATGTGAATCTGTTCTATGTCTGGACTGGCGAGAGATATGCGATGGTATGAAAGCTGATAATAAGTTCTGTTCTAGATAAGGATGAATTAGAGAACGAATCAAGACTGTATCGATATATGACACATTATTGAGAATAGTTAAGCAATGCTGTGTCCTACACGAGAATATACATATTTTTTCTTTTGAACTGTCAATTTCTGTTCTAGGTAAGGTGGATTGTACGAATGGACTCGATGAGCAAAATTGTCATAGGCTGGAATTTAACGAATGTGATCCACAGACTGAATATCGTTGCCGCAATGGGTTATGCATTGATAAAGATTTTGTTTGGACTGCGACAGCTGAATGCTTGGATACTTCTGATGAGATGAATGAGTATACAAACGATTGTTATTCTAGTTACAATGCAGATTGCGATTATAGACTGTGTCCTGCTCCTTTGATGTTCTCGTGCGGTGATGGACACTGTTATGACGGGCCGAGTTTGAAAACTGAATCACCATGCATAACACAGCGAGATCTGCTATATTTCAAGCAGATGCCTCCATCCACTCTCAAG
Source organism: Rotaria macrura (assembly GCA_900239685.1). NCBI lineage: Eukaryota > Metazoa > Rotifera > Eurotatoria > Philodinida > Philodinidae > Rotaria > Rotaria macrura. Next base: position 79,625 of record OENT01000701.1, read on the forward strand.
GTGTTCGCGCATGTTAGTCTTATTTATAATGACTCTTATCCAGAATTGATTTGTTATAATGATACATTGTGCCCCTATCTCTCAAAAATTAATCAAAGAACATCGTTTTTATCTAAATGGAACAACTTATCATGTAGCTCGTTCAATCTGTTTACCAACCAAACATACACAAACTTTCAAGAAATGATAACAGGCGTCAAGCTGCTTGTAAGCTCATGTTCGTTGATGCCTTCAGACAAAACACATGGTCCCAACACGACATTTCACTGTGAAGATGGAAGTAAACGCTTGTCACATCATCGCCTATCGGATGGATACGAAGACTGTACACATGGAGAAGATGAGCGTCAACTGAACAAGTTTTCATTGAACCTTCCATATCGGTACAAATGTGACAATGGATCACGCAGTATGCCTCTTTGGGCACTAAACGATTTTAAGGTGAGTATTTTGGAAGTTTTTCACAACAACTCAAAGTACTACTTCTCCATGTTTCTTCTAAATGTCTTTCCAAAATAACGCCGTTGAATTTCGTACAGCTCAACATGAAAAACTTTTACTCCATTCTTTGAAGTCTCACAACAAGAAGTGCGATGGAGTCATTGTATTGGATAGCGAAAGAATCGAATACATTCGACATTGTTAACGTGAGCTTGGCTTCCAATCATAGTGATCTATCTGCGAAATTCTCTTGGGTCTGTGTTGAGAAAGGCTTGACTGGATGGTCAATGTTCTCTCTATATACTTGATCATAGACTAACGATCTTTCATTATCAATATTTACATGAATAACTACGTTATAACTACAACAAAGCTGACAGGTGGTCGCTCACTTCGGCACAGACTGTTTTCGTTCTACTCGTCCCATCCCTCTTCATTAATTCTTTTAATGCATGCAATAAAAATAAAATAATTTAAAAATTCTAAAAGATGTGACAGTAACAATAGAAGATTCTGAGGCATATGATTTTAAATGGGAAAACAGATTATTAAAAAATATTAATTAAATGGGATTCTGCAAGAGCTAAAGTGAACGAAGAATAATTAGACTTGCCAATCCGTTTATAAATTTCAACATAATCTAGACCAGCCATATTACTGATCAAATGTTATTAAGTATTCAACCACAATAAATAAAAATACACACTGATGAAGTTGAAAATATCGTTATTGAAAATTCTAGTGTATAGATAACTTTCATAGAGGACCACTGTTTCCCCTTTTATAGAAAGGAGTTTTTCCATGCAAGACGCTTTATTTTAAGGGTAGTGTGCAGTGAATGTTGAGGTTGAGAAATGAAATATATTTTCAGCACCAGCAATACATATGTTTGTTTATCGTGGTGGCCTAGTTAAAAACACTTGATCAGTAATATGGCTGGTCTAGATTATGTTGAAATTTATAAACGGATTGACAAGTCTAATTATTCTTCGTTCACTTTAGCTCTTGCAGAATCCCATTTAATTAATATTTTTTAATAATCTGTTTTCCCATTTAAAATCATATGCCTCAGAATCTTCTATTGTTACTGTCACATCTTTTAGAATTTTTAAATTATTTTATTTTTATTGCATGCATTAAAAGAATTAATGAAGAGGGATGGGACGAGAAGAACGAGAAAAAGTTTTCTGTGGCGGACAGAACGCAACGAAGAGCCGTGCGACGAAGTGTGCTAATACCCTGCAGGAGATCTTATCCGAAATACAGATTGAGTCACTTCTATCACTAGAGGACAAATCTTTTAAGAAGGAGAAATGTTTGTGGAAAATGAAAATAGCCTCAATTGAGTGCGTTTCACTCTTTTTGTTCATCTCAAGTATTTTTTCAGCTCTGCGCTTATCATCTGATTGCCTTTCATTATTTACAACAGCTGCTATAATCGAGTCAACACTTTCAATTTTCAGTTCTTTTCCATTAATAACTACATTTTTCGTTTTTGTTTCATGCTCGCATTTTGTTACCAAACCATCTAAGTTGTGCCTGCTTGTCGCGTTCTGTTTAGAAGGAAGTTCAAAATCCTAGCTATTTACCTTCAACACTCATGTTCAAATGTATTTTTCTAATCGGGAGCATAAGTCTCTGTCTGGAAATTTCGGTGCTCATCACTTACAGGTATGGTTGTTGTACGAACATCTCATAGCGAACTGTGAACATGGTCGGGAGTCATGAGACGAATCATTGAGAAGCATTTCTGTTTAGTCAAGAAAATTGCTTGATCATCTCACAATCATGCGTTTAGTTATAGGAGTGTTTCGACGGCAATTGATAGCGGAACGAAGATAACTACCAGAGAAGATAATGAGGAACAAAAATTATTGTTCATCAGAGAGTAAAACAGCACTGATACAATTAGAAAGAAGAGTGCCATGATGGCTGAAAAATGTGGAAAATACGTGAAATGAGTGGCTATGGCAAAGCGCTAGTTTTATTCTATTTGTTTTTTCTAAAACACGATTTAAAATGAGTGTTGGAGTTGTATAGGGAGAAATCAGCGTCGATTCGTTCGCAGACCATGACAGACAGACAAATGATGGCAAGGTATGCTACCATCGCAGGCAGTGAGGTAAATTCAGATTAAATAAAAATTTTCTCAACACACTCACTAACAGTCATATAACAATGGCTTTCTATGTAGCCGACGCCAGGATTGCTCTGCATTGATACGGCTTTGATTAGCTGTTCAATGCAGTCGCACTACCGGGTTTCTCATTTAAATCCTATAAAAGTTGGGCTAACGGCTATTCTACGTGAAAATCGATTTAGAAATTTGTTCTACTTTTTGAGTAGTTGCATATTATTTCGCATTCAATATAAACTGGCTTTGCACTGAAAATCGGTTTTCCTCATTTTGTTTTCACAAGATAAACTTGAAGAGAATACTTGTTTGAAATATCTTTTTTTATTGCAAAACAAAACAGTAGACTCTCTGATTTACGTGCAAGTCATACATACTAAAATGATAGCCATGCATATTTCTGAAATCATGATATGGTATAGAAGCAATCGTTTAATTCGTTTTACGGTAAGGCGCTTTAAAGTGTTTTGATTCGTTGATTTTGAATTATTTCTTGATGAAAATCCTAGAAAACAACGGTTCCAATGAAAGAAAGAATTTGTCAGGCACCGTATCTTGAGAACGCAATGATTAAGGAAGCTGCTATGTTTCAAACATGTACACTCCGCTAAACTTCGGATCTAGCAAAATATTGGGCTTGAATAGTTGATTTGTTCACATTCCATAGAGAAAGCAAAAAGAACGTTATTTTTCCCTTGCTTGGGCTTTGATATCGTATGATTTGAAGCCAATAAAGACTTGAAACTTCTACCATTAGTAGAGTTGATAGAGTTATATATCTCTCCATGTGAATTTCAAGCTATGTGGCTCTTACATTTCATCTAAGATAACCTGAGAGAAATCTTGACCGCTAGTTTTTCTAAGATAATTTCCTCAAAAAGCTTAGAAAACTGTTGCTGAACTTTGACCTTCTATTCAATTTTCTATGTAGGGAAGCGGGATTAGAATTACTCTCTCGCTTTTACGTCCATGTGTTTCTAAGAAGTCGTTAGTGTGTTTGAGTGAAACGTTGTGATTGTTATACAAAAAACATGTTTTCACTATATATATATGTATATATGCATACACGTTTCTCTGCTTATGATCAATGTCACATAGCATTAGTGTGCAAGTGAGTGGAAGCATCATACACTAGCAAGAACTTAAAAGAAAGACGAACGCACGCGAAGACACGAGAGGAGACAGGTAACATGTATGTCACCATACATGATCACACAACAAAAAGAAACATTAATGGTCCGTTCCTCTAGAGATGCAAGGCTGAAGCAAAAGATGGAATGCATAACTATTACATCGTGTAACAAAGCCCTATTGGCACATTCTAGCTTGGTTAGTGACACGAGTTAATTCTTGGAAGTGCATGAGTTTTTATTAGCATTTTTTGTTAATGATGATGGCATCATACGATGCTCGAACCGTGTCTCGCTCTCATCTCATACGCTACCATTTTTCAATAATTCCTTCTTCTTACCTATCGAAAACACTATTTTGGAACGACACCGTCACAGTTCGTTCCAAGGACTAATTTATGTGTCTTGCAATGTTGACCTGTCTACACCAAGTTTCTTCATATTAGATTGAGCGAGACGTTCATGTAACTATTCTTAAACTACAAAGGTGAAACACATAGTTTCCACTATTATTTAGAGCATCTTTTCTTTGGGGTACACAAGCTTTGAACTAATAGCTTCATCTCCTAGTTAGAAAAAGAAAAATAACTTTTCACAAAAAGTTCTGGTTGTGCACTCTAAAAAACAATAAGTACTTTTCTGAACCCCTTAAAAAGGTTCGGTAGATTTAAGGTAGCATCCAAATGAACAGAAA